>JAQZBX010015709.1:0-37267 GCA_029593785.1 Cabassous unicinctus
ATATATATATATATATATATATATATATATATATAATACATATATATAGAGAAAGAGAGATCCATTTTGCTAATTTCAATATCCTTAGTTTTGTTCACATATACTATCAGCTATTAAGAATTATCTGTTAAATCCTGTCAGTCCCATTTTGGTTTTGTCAATATTTGCTTTATATATCTGGAGGCTATGTTATTGTGTTCATAGATATTTTGAAAATGTTGTATCTTCCTGCTATAATTACAATGCAAAGAGTCCTACATTATATTTAACAATGTTTCCTATTTTAAATTCTACATTGTCTGACATTAGTCTTGCCACTCCAGAATCTATTTGGTTAATCTTTGCATGACACATAATTGTATCTCAAAATAAAATTTTATGAAATATCATAGTTGACTCAGAATAATTTAGATTATTTTACAAGTAATGTATTACTGTATTTTTGGACAAGTTTTGGTGAGCAAATCAATCAGCAGAAAATACAGAAAATATTAAACATAGTATTTGTCATAGAACTTCATATTAGAAAACCGACTAAGAAATAAAGGGATCAATAGAATATGTTATTTGGAATAAGAGAGTAGGTTTGCTGGCAAAAATATTGCATGGTGTAGTAGAAAAAAATCAGGGCTGAGAGATAGATTACTCTTGTTTTATCCTTCAAGAACTTTGATCTTTATTGTGTGATATTGGTTAAGTCATTCTCTCAGTGGTTTGACCTGTTTTTGCTGCATGAGAGTAGAAATCATATGCAAAATGATTCCATTTTATTCCCAGTTATTTGCATGCTACATAAAAACAGCTGGCCCTCAAAAGATATTTGGTGAATGAATAGCATAGTGAATGAGTGAACAAACCTCCTTTTGGTCTTTAAAATAAGGGTGAAAGGAATCTGAATTTTAAAGTTTCGTGACATTCCTGGATTTTATACTTCACTGAAATACTGGGGTATACCCAACACAATTTGATAGAAGATGCTTCTCAACATTTGCACTGCTACTGGTATGGAAGAATGTCTTCAGGGTAGTTCTTTGAAAGGATTGGAGAGTTTTATAGGTTTTTAAGTCAATTCTTCTCACACTTTCTAATGTGAACTCAGAGTAATGATTTTTCATTATTAATTTGATTGCTCTATATTCAGTGCTTTTTAGTAAATTGTTACTTAAGAGTTTAGAAAGCCAGTTTTATAAAGACATTTTATTGAATGATGAATAAAATGGAATGTTTATACATAGAGTATCATCCCAGTAATTTATTCACCAAAAATAAATAAGCAAACAAATGAATAAATGTATTATTCTTCAGAAAAAATTTAATTTCTGGAATTCAGGAAACTTCTTATCAGGAAACTTAGACATTTTCTTTTTCAGATAGTATGCAAAATATTCCATTTGTTCCTGGCCTACTTCTTATGCCCTTTCTCTCTCCTTGGAATTTGTCCCCCTAGCTTTTGTTGCAATTTTGATTGTAAAGTTGATCAAGTTTTTGATAATCCTCTGTGTATTTTTCTCCTAGTTCTTGTTGCCATGTTTGATTCACTGAAGTAATTCCCATGATCCTAGGGCAGATATGGTAGATAAAAAACCATTTGGCTTATGCAAGTTAAACTCCATGTAGAAATCACATTCAGAAAGTTTCAAAGTAACTACTTTTTTTTCTTCTTCTCTTCACTATTTTTGCTCCCTGTTCCTACGATGGAAAATATAAGAAGGGATTTCAGCTATAGAAACAAAATAATTTCAAATATCTTGGGAGAGAATGAGTTCTTGACCTAACCTGAAACAATTGTGTGTGTGTGTGTATGTATGCATGTGTGTGTGTGTGTGTATATATATATATATATATATAATTTAAAAAATAATAATTTCAACCTGTCAGCCCAGTGCACTGGTCTGACAAAAAAGATAAGACTGGAAAGTTGAAGTCAGTGAAATCTTCCCTTTCTTATTGCTCATTAATTTTTGTTGTTTGTTTGTTTGTTTTGATTTTTTTTTTTTTGGTTTTATTTGTGTGGGTTTTTTGAGCTCATTAAATTTTAGTGTAGCTTTTCAACAGATTCTATAGATTAATTTGGGGATGTATTTCTTTCTGTATATATAAGGAATTGAAAAATGATTATGTTTACATTTCCTCTTCATTGTAATGATATATTTCTTTATTATTCTTTGTGAGATCACTGTCTCTGAGTTTAGAATTTCTTACTGGATATGGGCATTTTAGTCCTGTGGCCTGGGTTTAGGCCTGGGTTTTAGGCAGAAACAAATTAGAATTTAAATTATACCATATGCTAGCTGGATGATTTTGTTTTTGTTGCTTAACATTTCTCAGTATGTTTCTTTAACCTAATCATATATTGCTAGAAAAATGAACTAAAATATATAAAACCTTAGCATTGTCTATCAAAAAAGTGTCCTCAAAAAATAGTATTATTTTATATTGAGCCTCTCGCAATCAAATGTAGAAAATGATTTTATTTTTTTTAATAAAAATTTAACAGAAACCATTCACTAGGAGAACACACTCTACATAAAATGTTTTATAATTTATTTTTTGTTTAAATTAGCCCCCACAAAATTCTATGAAATATAATGCTTTAAAAAAAATGTTAAAGCCCAGAGAGTTAAGTAACTTGTCATAAGTCACAATATTGTCATGTGGTTGTATTGCATTTTAAATCAATTTCTCTCTGAATTCAAAGCCCATAATTTGCCCAATAATATCATAAATTGTAAATTAATAGTAAGTCGGGATCCCACACTTTTCATAAGAATCCTTTTCCTTTTTGAATGAAAAATTACCTTCAAATATAAATATCTAGTTAATAAACGAAGAAAGTAAGGATATAAGTAGACGTTCTCTATGAAAACGTACTGATTTTGAAAGAATGCTTTGTGTGATTATTGTTTTTTCTTCATTGTTTGTGTTCAAACTGATTGATGGTTTAATCTGTCTTTTGAGATTTAAATCCAAACATTTCTATAGGAAAAAAGCGAGGTCATTTTTTTTTTCACAGCTGACTCCAAAGAAACAGAATTCTGAAGTATTATAGTCCCATCCTAAGGTAGTTCTAAAGTAGCCATTCTGGGAAAAAAAAAAAAAAGGTTCTTGCAATCAGTGATGAAGTTCCTGTATGACATTGGATGTCACTAAACACAGTCAGGAATGGCGTGAATCACAGTACAAAAAAATTTAACAGTTGTTATAAAACTAAAACATACCTAAGATATAGAAGTAAACTGCCACACTGTTCTCTTCTCTGTCACATTAATTGCATTAATTGCCACATCACATAGAACTAAAACAAAGAAAAATAAAAGAAAGAGTGAGAATTAGAAATTTGTTTATGATAATGTTGTTGAAGGCATACATTGCCTTGAGGATACAGGTTTTCAAAATTTTACTTATGACTCTTTTGAGTTTTAACTGAAGAAAGAGCCTTCAGATAAGAGAGAAGGTGGGATGGTAAATTTAGTTTCCAATTACATTGTGGAATTCAGGAGGCTCCAGCATACTACCATAATTCACTCAAGAAAACAATAAAGAAAAACAATTGCTCTGTCTCTAGTAGGCCTTTAAATGGAGTTGTTTCTTTAAATTGGACAGTTTGAGGAAAGCTATTTTTTACTTTTCTCAGGAAGACCATTCTTTAAATTTACCATAGAATAGCAGAAGTGTCCTTAAATGCCCTGAAGATCATTTCTAGTTATCTTACTTAACAGAGTGTCAAGTATCTGTTTATTGCTTTAGTTTATTTTCACTTGCAATGTCCCCCAGGCCTGATTCAACAAGGAGAAATCCAAGGTAGATAAGAATTAATAGAAATAACACGGACAGAAGGGAATGTGAAGCATGATTTCATATGTTATGCATGACTATTAAAAACTGTGCTGAGAAGCCAGGAAGGAAAGCCTCATAATATGTCTTAGAATCAGAGAGATATTCTTCACTGCTACACTTAAATCCAGTGCAGAAATGGTTTAAGGATCAAAGAGTCATGCACAGGCTTTAATTATAGAGGACTGTTAATTGATTCTGTGTGTGTATGTGCGTGTATACACACACATATCATATATTTGATTGTCATAAATATATTTACAAACTATCTAATTTAGCTCCCCTTTCCTCTAATGTCTGTTCCTCTTGCAGGTGTTCTTAAGTCTGTTTTCTCCACTCCCTGAGGAATCCCAAACGCAAATGCTTATGTTCACATGCACTCCCAGTACTACTGGCTGCCATCCATCTCACTTGGAATTTTCATTTAACAGCAATCAGTTTGCTAAACAGTGAAGTGAGTATTAAGAGAGTTCAAGAAGAAAAACTATAAAAAGACAAAAACAATTTGGGAAATTTCACAGAAATATGATGTATTATGCACTGCAGAACCAGGAAATCTTTGTCTTGAAATTATACATTTCATTGTGGAACATTTTCTTGTGACACTGAAAGAAATCTACTATTTAATGAATATACACAGAACGTGTGATATGATAATGGCCTGGTTCAATTTCTGGAGGAAACTGGAATTTTCACTTTAAACTGTATTATTAGGAATAATTTTATTAAGGAAGAGAAAATGAAGGACTTTCATGTGCTATTTCAATGATTGATTCAAGATGTGGAGAAATAGGGCTTCTAACGAAAAATGAACGCTGAAATAGGGAAAAGGAAAATATAACACTTATGAAAAATAGATTGCATTGAAAGAGAGAAAAATAAAAAAATGTTTAGATGGGGGAAATTTTGAAGGAAAAACATTCTGTGAATAATGTTTTATATTCTGTGTATTAATTGGTGGAAAATGTTTTATTTAGGTATTCATAAAATATGGTTTCCTTTGTTACTCTTCTGAATTTCTACACTATCTTTTCTCTCTCTGTGCTCTAATATCTGAGGGTAGCGATGGAAATACATCAGTATCCATGGCTTCAGATGAGGAGAAAGAGGATGGAAAAGGTAGATATGAACCAGAATGGAAATTCAGAAATGGATCACAGAAATTAAAATTTTAATTCTCCAATGACTTTCAAGTTTGGGAGAGTCTCCATTTAAGTGGTTGTTTTGTTGAGAGTGGACTTTTGTTTAGTATACCTCTAAATAATACTAAATGATACCAGAATTAGGAATAGAGCACTTTTATTGCAGTTAGAGAAATGTCATCAAAGAATTTCTAATGAGAAGGGAACCATTCGGGCAAGTCTCGTTAAAAGTTAATAGATGGTATTTCTATTCCAGTATGTTGAAATGTTCAGAAAGACCAAGATTCACATGCCTGTTCTATCCATTTAGGGGATGTGATTTGGGGAAAATTTTTTAAAATCTTTTTCAATTTTTTTAAAAAAGATTTTTTGAAGAAATACTCTATGTCAAACACAGGGCCTGGCATATACTAAAAACATACTTTAAACATGTAAAGGAATATTATTAGCTTGTTAAAGTTCCTCTAAAAGGAAGTATTATGGCATAATATGTTTACTTTCAGAGCCAAATTTCAGGACTATCAATGAAGAACCCACCTTTTCTTAGTATATTCTCACTGTGTTTTCTGTGACAGATTTCACCAAATAAATAAATAAATAAATAAATAAATAAATAATGAGAAACTACACAGAAGTAAAAGAATTTAACCTGCTGGGATTGTCAGATGACCCAACACTTCAGGTTGTGATGTTTGTCTTTCTGTTCATCACCTACCTGCTCTGCTTCACTGGGAACCTGACCATTTTCACCCCTACTCTGGTGGATGCCCACCTCCAGACTCCCATGTATTTCTTCCTCAGGAATTTCTCCTTATTAGAAGTTTCCTTCACAACCATCAGCATATCCAAGTTCCTGGGCGTCATTATAACAGGAGATAATACTGTTTCCTTTAATGAATGTATGGCTCAGTTTTTGTTTTGCTTTGTTTTTTCATTCTCTTAGGGGTGGCTGAATTTTACCTTCTGGCTGCCATGTCTATGACCATTTATATTGCCATTTGTAAATCTCTGCATTACATGACCATAATGAATCTTAAAGTCTGCATATTGCTTGTCTTCTCTTCATGGCTGACTTCATTCTTAATTATATTCCTATAGCTTGTGCTATTCATACAGCTTGATTACTGTACTTCTGATGTTATTGACCATTTTACCTGTGATTATTGCGCTTTACTACACCTTTCTTGTTCAGACACACAATTCCTAGAGATAATTGTTTTTTCCTGGGCTGTGTTTATTCTAATGTTCACTTTGGCATTGATAATCCTGTCCTACATATACATCATCAGGACAATTTTGAGGATTCCATCTACTAGTCAGAGGACAAAGGTCTTTTCCACATGTTCTTCCCACATGATTGTCATATCCATCTCTTATGGTAGCTGTATTTTCACATACATTACACCCTCAGCAAAAGACAGGGTGTTTCTCAGCAAAGGAGTAGCTGTGCTAAACATGTCAGTAGCCCCCATGCTGAACCCCTTAATTTGGAACCATAAGAATCAACAGGTGAAGTCAGCCTATTTGGACCTGGCCAGGAAGACTGTATTTTTCACAAGTAAATGCAAAAATAAAGGTGCTGATATAAATTAAGGTAATTAAAAATTAAAAAAAAAAAGAAAAAGCAAGCCTTCTAAAAAGTTTGTTCAGATTCCCATGGTGTCCCTAAAACTATTTTTCATTGTTTATACTTTTATGATCAAGAAATGTCTAAGGATGCTTCCAGTTTGGGATAGAGAAAGAGACAGAGACAAAGGAACAGAGAGATAGAGAGAGAGACACAGAGATAGAAATCGAGTTTATTTTTCCCATTCAAATTCTAATCTTTCTCTCATGTACTTCATGGACTTCTCTTGGGCTAGTTTTTCCACACCATAACTATAAGACTGAACTCTTACCCTTCTAAATATATATTCTTTTAATTCTAAGTTATTTCACAATATTTCTTATTTTTTAAAAAGTGAGAAAAGAGAAAATTTTAATATTTCCTCAGGAAAATACTATTTGTATATTTTCAGGAGATAAAAAACTGTGCTTAACAATATTTGCAATGTACTATAGAAAGACCATAAATATTATCTGATGAGTCATTTTAGAATATTTCAAATGGAATCTTTTCCAAATTTTAATCTATTTAGTAATTATGTGAAAACAGCTCAATTAAAAGAATACTGTTATTATATTTTCTTGAGAAATCATCTGAACCATAGATTTATAAGACTGTTATCAATTTTGCATAGGGAAAACTATCAAATAGCTCCCAATATTTTAGAATCCCATGATTACCACATATAAAATAGTGGATATAATGATATTTAATGTGATATTTTATGTGGCTCAGTGATACATTTGAATAAATGCTTTTGTGAAGTTGCTATTCCAGACAATAAGTGGCTAGGAATTTTATAACTTTCTCAAGTATGTGAAAAATTTTATATTACAGGATATACAACTTACTCTTTTCTTTGCTTAATGAAGTGACAAGCATAGTTGAATAGAAGTAAAGCAGCTAACAACAGAAAAATTTACTATGTATTAAATTGATAATTCTTCTGTTTAAAAAATGCTTTTGTGGTCTCTCTAATTTTAGCATTAGATTTTGTCACTATGTTGGAAAATTTCCTGATCGATATTTATACAATGATCATACAAGATCATACAATTATGCCCCATAATTTTTTTTCTTCTGAGTTACATGAAGCCAAAAAGTGAACAAAAATGAATACTCAAAAAGTCCTAAATTTTTAATAATCATTTTTTGGTTATACTCATAATCAACTGAGGCATATTCTTGATGATATTCATGTACTATCTCAATCGAGAGATTCAGCTCTATAATTTGCTTAGAAATAAACAAACAAAATTGGCACAGTTGAATACTGAGGAGATTGTAAGCTTCTGGAGGAATGTAATAGAGTTACTCTCTTCTTTCCTACTGAAACTATAATTTTGAGGTTAAATTGGAAATATTTAGCAATATTAAAGTTTAGACTTAATGAAAGACTGGTTCTTGATTACTCAACACTTGTGTACCATAAAGTGTAGAACACTTTAGATCAAGAAGGAAAAAAGATAAAGTTAAAATAAAAATATGAGAATGTTTATACTGATATTATTAAATGATTCAGTTATTTAAGTATATACCAAATCTTTTCTGGGCATACAAATGTTTGGAATCTGTATGTGCATTTTGACTGTCTGTCTCAGAGGTCACACATTTTTTTTTCTGTAAAGGGACATATTAACTTAGACTTTGCATATCATGGAATATTTGATTCAACTAATCAACTCTTCCATTGCATCATGAAAACAACCATAAATGACACACAAAGAAATGGGCTTTATTGTGATTTTTATTTACAAAAACAGTTGGTGTGCCAAATTTGACCTAATGACTACAGTTGGCCGACATATCAAACTATTCCCTAAAGTACCTACTCACATATTATTTCACTTGATATATAAGATAATTGATCTAAAATGTGAAAAGTCAATAATACAATTTTAGATTAAGGTCCCAAGTTTCATCTTATTTTTTTCAAATATAAAAGGTGAATGTAAGCAGTCTTATAAAACATTTCCAGAGAAAAAGTAAAGAGGCAAAATTTTTAATTTAATTTATGGACTAGCATATCCTTCATAGCAAAATATAGTAACAAATGAAAAATCACCAACAATCTGACTCATAAATTAGAGATAGAAAACTAAAATAAAATAGCAAGCCTACTATTTCATGTTACATATGATTTTATGCTAAAGATGACTTAACTTTAGAAAATCTATTAGTGGAGTTTACCATATTAATAGATTGAAGATAAAAAACTATGTGTGTGTGTGTGTATATATTTTTCTGATAAAATTCAATAACCATTCATGATTTAAAAAAAACATTCTTAGCAAAATAAGAAAATAACTGGACAGTGTTAACCTGATAAAGGTTATTTACCTAATCAGTAGCATAAATGAAATGAATAGACATAATACTATAGTATGTGAACCTTGTTTTGCTCTAATTCGAATAATTCAATTATAAAAGGATATTTTTGGGTCAACTGTGGAAATTTTAATATGGAGAAGGTGTTGCATGATATCAAGAATTTTTTGTTAATTTTGATGACTGTGGAAATTAGATATATATCTAAATTTAAATGTTATTATGAAGATATTTATTATAAGGAATTGTCTTACATGGGGTAGGAGCTAACAAGTCTGAACTCCATAGGGCAAGCCACAAGCTGGAAATTCCAACAAAGGTGATAGTCCAAGGCCTTAATTCAAACTCCACATGGGAAGCTTTCTGGCTGGAAATTTAGGCAAGAACCAATGATGAAGTTCAGTCTGAATTCCTTTTCTGAACTGTGAAATTCCCAGTTTTGACCTTAGGACCTCTGATTGATTGGATAAGGAGACTCCTTACATTGAAGAGGGCAATCTACTCTATTAATCATAGGTGCAATCAACTGATTATAGATGAAAATCTCATCACAAAATTCCCTATTTGTTTGGGATTCTTTTTCCCACTTTTTTTTCTTATATTAGGCTATTTGACCACTATTTTTATTTGGTGTATATAGTTTTAATAAAGTCAGTAATATCAATGATGACTTTTTATTCAGGCTTGCATTTTGAGTTTTACAGAGTCACACCTAGCTGCCATCTCCCTGTCCTCACCTATCCTCCCCACCTTTTCTATTGTGTGCACATGTTTCAATATGTTTCTATTCCACAGCAGGGGAGACATTATGTCTAGAATCGCCTGACCATACCTGAGAATCTGAGAACAAGCAGACCAGGTTACTTATCAGTCAGGAACTCTCAGTGTCAAGGCCCCGGTCCCTTGGAGTTGTTTAAAAAGCCTGCCTTGGGACAGCATAGATTTGCTGCTCCTCTCTGGCAGGAAGTAGGGTGTGTGGAGTTGCCTGAAGAGCAGTTGGGCTCCCTGAAAGGTCAGCCATAATGGGTTCTCTTCCCCTGCTCATTTAGACCCTTTGTGCTCTCTAATTAATGAAGAGGTCATTTGTTGAAAGTTTCTGTTCTGCCTGAGTCTGTGTTCCTGTGACACACCATGTAGCAACTTGCTCCATACAGGGGTAGAAATTTCCATAAGATACAAACCTTTCTCTGTTTCTTCCTTTCTTTTTTTCTTTTTTTTTTAATTATTTGGCTTATACCTGGGTACTTTATAGGGTCCAATGACACTTGCAATAAGCTCTACTTCTAAGACATTAAATTAAATTTAGAGAATGATAACACAATTTACATTGTTGGACTCAGTAATTAGTAGACTAATTAGCATCTTTCTGAGGGATTATCAATATAGTATTTTAAAATATCACTAGAATTTATTAAGAATATGCATTGAGCAAATGAATAGCATGATGTTGAATCAGTATTCCACAGGAAAGTCTTTAAATATTGGGTCATTTAAGTACATTGATTTAATAAATTTTATTTTTGGATTTTTAATATTTTCAAAATATTATTTGTAATTTAGGCTCTCATTCCACTTTCTAAAGAAAGTGAAATATGCTAGCTGAACTATGTTCCATTGGTTTAAGGCTTAGGCACTCATAATCCTCAGAATACCTTGGATATAATTGAATAAACAATTTAATAAAGAACAACAAAGCCGGTATCCTACTATTTCGTACATAGGGGTGTTTCATAGATGAATTAGTTTTAATTAAAAATGAAATATTAGGAGGCCTGAAGGAAAACTGGTAGAAACCAGGAATAAAGAAAGAAAAGTAGAAATCAAGATGTTGAGAGAATGATTGAGCAAGAGAGACAGGATGTTTAGCAGCTCAGAGTCTGATAAAGATATTATGGAAAAGAAGCATAATTAATTGGATATTTCAAGTGAAATGCTGTTCTTTGTGTGATATAAACTCACCATTCTTGTCTCTTAGAAAAAATTTGGTAAGAATGCATTACTTACAAATACATATATTGTGGAGACAAGATATTTTAACTTCTTTCTGCCTCAATCTTCTTATCTGTATAGTATACTTAACTCATATTTGGTTTATTTGTTTGTCACAAATGAGGTAATATTATTTGAGCCTAGTCAATATGTGGTAAGCAATAAAATCTCAAAAATATTGCTATATGTATTATTGTTTAACAGGTAAAAGCACAAAATATGTAAACAATGAGTAATTAGAGTACTAAAATGAAGGTAAAGTAATATAATTTTCATATGCAGAAAATCAGTTTCACTATCACTATTAAAATATTTTGAATAAATATTTACAATGTCCATTTTAATGTTATGTTAGTTATAAACTCATTGCACCCCAATGTCTCTTTATACTTCTATGGATTAACTCAAAGTTTTGCTCATTTTTTCCTGTTTTGTTTCTTCTGCCCCACTTTTGAATGCTCTCATTTTTCAACCCTATCAATAATTCATACTCCAGCATCAAATGTACACATAATATAGTTCTGAATTTATAACTATAAATAAAATAAGGAAAATTTTTAAATGTAAAATTTATACATGTATTATACAAATATATTTTTTAGTTATAAAATTTGCATCTCTCATTACAAAAAATGAATATTAAGAAATTTAAAAAATAGCCACATACCAGATTTTCAAATATTTGCTTTTTTGGTTCATATATTTTTGCCACATTGAGGGGATATCATTTATGCAAATTTAAACTGAAAGATTCAGTGAAAGTAAATGCTACAGTGAAGGGAAGGAACCAAAAGAAAATATATGCAATATGTAGCACATTGCTATGATCATAATTGTGGATCCACAGTCTATAAGCCATATAATTTTCCCCAAATATGAAAAGGTTGATACAGACCTATAAAATTGTTCAGTGCAAAGTGTAAACTATAATGTAAACTATTTCCATGGTTAGTGGCAATGCTTCAATATGTGTTCGTGAATTGTAACAGATGTACCACACTAATGAAAGATGCTGTTAATGGGGGAAAGTGTGGTGCGGGTTAAAGTATATGGAAATTCCCTGTATTTTTGATGTAACATTTATGTAATCTAAAGCTTCTTTAAAAAATAAAACAAACAAACAAATAATAAACGTGTTGATGCAGTAAGATAACATGGAAATGAATTCTAGGAACTACAACCACTCCTCAGGGAATCTAAAATCATCTCCCAACATTTCCTTCAATATATTTTTCTTCCTATGTCTGCTTCATTATATTTCGTCTCTGGAGATGGGTTTTTTCCCCAGATTTCTTGATTTATTGTCCTCCCTCCCCAAATTTGCCTTACACTTTTGAAGCTCATAATACAAATTAAACAGTTTGAAGACAGTGTCCACTTACTATTCAATCAACCATGACCAGAGAATAGAATCACTTAATAAAACAAGGCCAACTGGGGCATCACTTTGGTGGATTATGTGGGTGGGTGTATTGGGAAAGGGCCTTTAGAAATCTATGAAAAATATGCTGGAGAAAGAGATAATGATTAAAAGTATTAAATTTTGTGATTATATGATAAAAATTATAGCGAAATAAATTTCTAAATCACAAAGCATTAAACAAATATTTATATTTTATTATAATTAAATTAATTTTAAATAAACTTTTATTACATCTCATAACTTTACAGCTTATTAGGAATGATATGTACTATAAACATAAATGATTTTCATTCATCAAATAATTATTGTGTGCCTCCTGTGTCACCTCACTCTCCTAGGTGACTAGGATAAAGCAGGAAAATATAGACAATAGTCCTGATTTATATTGTGGAGGGGTGAGATGATACTCAGAGGATAAGTGAAACTTAGAGGGGAAAAAAGTAGGAAACTGGGAAGAGAGGAACTGATACATGCAGTTATGTGGAGAAAGAGGTTTCATTTAGTACTAAAATCAGATAAAAATCCTGAGAATGCACTTGATATATTCCAGGAATAGTATGGGGGCCTGTCTGGTAGGAAACGAATGAATGGGGAGAGAGTGAAGCTGATATCTAAGAGCTGATGTGAATCAGGGAACCCATACCCTTATGCATCTTTAAAATAGTTTTGTAATTTTAGACCGCACAAAGTAGGAAGTCATTGGAGGTTTGAAACACAGATATTTTTAAGTTCTGACAATTTTTAAAGATTACTCTGATGTATGGTGATGGGTGTGTGTGTGTCATATGAAAAATTGATCCACAATAATAAACGTCAAGAGCAGAGTGTTTGTTATGAGATATACACACAATTAATAGCTGGTATATACAAAGTCCTAATTTTAAGTACTATGTAGTATACCAAAATGAATAAAACTCCATAAAGCCCCTTAATATGCTGTCCACTTCAGAAGGCAATTCATACCAGAAATATAAAGAAGTATTTTCTTTAGTCTCATTGTGGTACAGTAGAGAAGAACTCAACTCTAGTGATGCAAAAATTGAAAGAATATAAGCACAACAACTCCCTGAAGGATAGGTGCAGAATTTTTAAAGAAATAATTATGGACTCCTTATACAGTCATTGAACAATCAAATGTCACATCATACTATCACATACCCGGTGTCAAATGATTTATACATTTGTCTCACTTACCTCAATAACTGTGCTATTCATAACTTTCTTCACAATACTTACAGAAAAGATCAATGTCAATGATTCATCTGTATCTTTTAATGACATCTCTTTTTGGCATTCTTCATTTACTTAATGAATTACCCTGAGCCAAAAAGGGACATACAGATAAAATAAGTTCAGTACCATTTGTATCAGAGAAACCAAAAGGATCATTCTTTATTTTATATTTTTCAAACCAACATTTATAGACTCCTGAAGCATAAGGAAACTATTACTTTTATTTCAGACATGTAAAATCATAGGATTACATTGTTCAATTAAAATGCTTGAATGAATGCAAAGAAAATGCTTTAATCAATTGTTGGGTACTATATGAAAAAGGCCTTACTAGCCAGTCCAGGTACTGTGTTAGTACCTGGAGCTTAGGTGAGAGGAAAAGCAGGAATGAGCTCTATCATAAGAAACTGCTCCAAGAATTTTATACAGGAATGCAGAATAGTGTGGGTCAAATATGACTCGTCCAGAAGCAAGGCAAACTCTAATCTCTGAGTGCTAATACAAAGTTAAGTTGCCATACTTTTTTGAAAGTACTGATTAGCTATGATTAGCTCATTTTATTAGCTTTGGAATTATATGAATAATTAGGCAAACAGAGAGTAGAATTTCAGACAAAATCATCAAGAAGAACCAAGAAGTAAGTAAATGTGCTATGCTTCAATATGCTTATGCTATTCCATTTTATTCAAACATAATAAAATACTATTTGGACATATGTTGTAGACTTACAGTTCTTTGGCTATTGATAAATAAATAATTGTCTATTGCCAAGGTCTCCATTAAGGAGTCCTAAAACTAGAGAACAGCAATAAATCTTGAATTTTGCATTTATATTTTTATAAATTTAAATGGTATGATGTGATGGGAATAGGATTATTTAAAAAGTGATCCCTATGTGAAAGAGTATTTGTTTCACAATAAATGTTATTTTTCTTTATTAAAGAAGTTGTAGGATTACAGAAAAATCATGCATAAAATACAGAGTTCCTATATACAACTCTGTTACTAACGCCTTGCATTAGTATAGTACATTTGTTACAATTCATGAAGGAACATTTTTATAATTTTAGTATTAACTATAGTCCAACATTTACAATAGGGTTTACTATTAGCCTTATGTTTTTTAAGAATGTTTATTCTAGTAACATATGTACAACCTAAAATTCCCCCTTTTAACTACATTCACATAAATAATTCAGTGCTGTTAATTACATTCACAGTGTTATGCTACCATCACAAGTATTATTTATCAAAACTTTGTGATCAACCCAAGTAGAAACTCAGTACAATTTGAGCATAACTCCTCATTGCCTACCCCATCCTATATTCTAAATTCTGACTTTGTGAGCTTGCTTATTCTAATTTATTCATATCAGTGAGGTCACAGTAAATGGTATTTTGGTCATCTACTTATTCATTTATTATAATAATATTTTTAAAAAAACCACTGGTCCATTTTCTGAATTAAACTTTTTCTAGACAATGATTTTAGTATCAGAAATTTCCCTTTCTTGTCCTTTTTGTCTTTTATCAGAAAAGGAAAGAAGATGCCGCCTGTGTGTGTGTGTGTGTGTGTGTGTGTGTGTGTGAGCATGTGTGTGTGGGTTTGATAATATCAACCAAACCCTTAAGTAGGTACTTTAGGAGAAAATGCCAAAGTACCTACTTATCTTTCTTACAGATAAGCATGTGTGTTCTAAAGAGAGATTTATTGTGTGGTGACTGCTTGTTTAACCTTGTGCAAGTTTCCTGAACTACCTGGTCTGAGTTTCCCGAATATAAAATGTGTAGTTAGGACTACATAATATTTGTAGACCTTTCAAACTTTATATTTAGATTATGCTAGAATCCAGACTCTCTTTTATAATATTGAGGAAAGGAAAAAAATCTCAAACATCATATTTTCATATGTTATATAAAATGAACTAGGGAAGCGGGTGTGGCTCAAAGGATAGAGCTCCCGTTTACCATATGGGAGGCCCCAGGTTCGCATCCCGGGGCCTCCTTGTGAGAGCAGACCGGCCCACGCGGCACGGTGGGCTGATGCAGCAGGACCTCACAGCAAGGGGGAGAAAAGCAGACATGGAAGAAACACACAGCGAATGGACACAGTAAAACACAAGCAGCAAGGGGGGGATAAATAAATAAATAAATAAATCTTTAAAAAATAAGATAAAATAAAATAAAATAAAATAAAATGAACTAAATATTTTAAGAATAATTAGATGCTTAATTTTAAATAAGCATCAGAAGAAATAGCTTTTGTTTAAATG
The DNA here is from genome assembly GCA_029593785.1 of Cabassous unicinctus. Classification (NCBI taxonomy): domain Eukaryota; kingdom Metazoa; phylum Chordata; class Mammalia; order Cingulata; family Chlamyphoridae; genus Cabassous; species Cabassous unicinctus. The sequence continues at coordinate 15,829 of JAQZBX010015709.1, forward strand.
TTAGCAACAAAATTTTTTATCCATGTCCTGTGATAAGATATAAACAAAAGAGAGATGTCAATATTTATTTTTATAAACTTGTTATTTTAATGACAGGCAAAGGGCAAATTAGAGTGGATTGCTAAAAGAACATATACTGTTTTATTTAAAATTATTCATCATCATGGATATTTAAATAATTTAATGATTCTGTTTTTACATATTTATGTTTAATAGATCTAAAGGAAAACATTTATCTGTCACCAATGAAAAACCACACACTGCCCAGGGAATTCACTGTTCTAGGGCTATCAGCCCAAATTTCAGGTTGTGATTTTTCTCTTTTTAATGATCACATATGTATTAATATCACCAGAAATTTAATCATCATCACTCTCACTTTGGTGGAGTCCCATCTACAGATACCTACGTATTTCTTCCTTAGGAATTTCTCTGTATTAGAAATATCATTTACAACTGTCTGCATCCCTAGATTCCTCAGCACAATTATCACCAGAGACAAAACTATTTCATACAACAAATGTACAGCTCAGTTGTTTTTCTTCATCTTCATGGGCATAACTGAATTTTACCTTCTCACTGCCATGTCCTATGACCGCTATGTAGCCAACTGCAAACCCCTGCATTACACAACAATCATGAGCAAGAGAGTCTGTATGTTGCTGGCAGGATTTCAAAATATCTTCCCACCAGTTATTCTATTCCTCCAGTTAGATTACTGTGGCTGCAATGTCATTGACCACTTTGCTTGTGACTATTTCCCCCTCAGACACGTGGCTCCTAGAAGTGATTGGGTTTTACTCTGCAATAATGATTCTATTTTTCACTTTGCCATTAATAATTGTCTCCTACATGTTCATCATTAGGTCAATCCTGAAACTACCTTCTGCCAGTCAGAGAAAAAAAGCATTGTCCACTTATCACAACTAAAGCCTCTCAATTTCCTCATCTATAAAATGAGGATTATAAAAATTTAAATTAATTCATTAATGTGAAAAGCTTAGATTTCTCTTTTGGATATTGCTGCTATGGAAACAGTTTATAATATTTATTATTTATTTACTCATTTATCATTTTCTACATTCCTTCAAGTGTGTCCATGTATATATAGAGACTTGAAGATATTTTCAGATGTCCCTGAAGCCAGTATTTTCAACGGAATTTTGGTTCTGCGAACCAGACATATTAATTAAAAATGTGAACTCTAAACTTGGTTGTTGGAAAGATGTTGAGAGCCAGAGCCTAAAGGGTTAAGCATTTAGAAAGCATGCTTGTTGGCAGAGAAACATTAGTACATGTTTTATTCTCCCAATTTCATATGGAAGAAGTTATATCAAAGACCACCATCTAGATTTCTACGACATGCCAGATTATATCAATTCAGGGAACACTGGATTATATTTCATAAAATAAATCCATGCATTAAACAAACAGAAAAAAAAAAGTACTAGCTGTTTTCTCTGTATTGAGCATTTAACCCTTCCAATAACCTTCCACAGTGCCTAAAATTATTAGTCTCTTTGGTCAGTCAGTGGTATTTTACTGTAGACTGATTAAAAATTTCCAAAAATTTAAAGTAGATTGAGCACAAACTATGTAAAAAAAATAAAGTAAAATGCAGGAAATTTTCGTGGCCTGGTGAGAGTCCAATTTTCTGGATAACTAAGTTTTAATCTGGGGGTCTAGAAATGACTTTGGGATTTATAGAAGTAAGGAAACAAAATAACATCTGCTAATAATATTCTACATGACTTACTTTGAATTAGGTAACTCGTATGTGATATTCTTACAATACCCCTTAAAAAGTGAATATTATCATTCCTAATTATTAGGTGAAGAAACAGTGTGAAATAAAACTTGGGAGTTTTTCCAACTCATAGAGATGGTAGTTCCCAGAACTGAGATTTAAATTTATTTCTCTCTGACCTAAAAATTCAGACACATAGAATTACAATATGCTTACTGTTATTCCTCCAGTTAGTTTAGTTAATTTATGAATAGAAGTTCAGGTTAATATTACAATTGCTTAAGGGCTTTTTAATGCATGGTTAATTCATTCAGGCTTTATTTAATTATCTTATGATTGGTGTTGGGGATACCATGATTTTAAAAAAAGGCAATTTTCCCCAAAATTATCTGAAATTATAGTGGAAATAGAAAAAAAACACATAATAAAAATTTAATTTGATAAATGCACCAATTTGATTTAAAGAACTCATCGGGCAGGTATTGCTGCTATTGACCAAAATAGAATATCAGTTCCCTGCCTTTTGTCTTAGGAGAATTATAGTTAAGTTCACAAAAATTGCTAAATGTGCATTCATTTTAACCCTAAATTCACAAATGTGATAAAATTTGTCTGCTTTGGCTGTCACAGTAGTTTTCATTTTTATTGCCTTTGCTTGTTATTGTCTTGTGTTGTTGAGAACCATATTATTTCTTGAGTAAAAAAGAGTAACTGGCAGCAGGTTTATAGTGGACTCCAAGCAGACAAAACTTGCCAGTAGGGCTGTCTTTTGGTGACACCCTATGAATTTATCTTTACTCAGTTTAACCTGTGTATGACCCCATATCCCTTATTCTCCCAATTTTATATGGAAGAAGTTATATCAAAGACCACCATCTAGATTTCTAGGAATGCCAGATTATATCAATTCAGGGAACACTGGAGTATATTTCATAAAATAAATCCATGCATTAAACAAACAGAAAAAAAAAAAGGTAACAATTAGTACTTATTGAATACTAGGGATTACCATCTTGTAAATAATAAAATAAATGATTATACATACAATAATTTTTCTTAATTCAATATCCTATATGGATAATAGAAGCTTCCTATAAGCAGAATAAGAATTTTCCAGATATAAATTCTTCCTAATTTTCACCGGATCCTGAAAATTCATTGACTTATTTCTAAATATGGTTTTAGAATGTCAGCAAGGAAGCAGGTATATGCTGGCCATTTGGGATAATAGATTACAACACTTCCATCCTATGAGATTTCAGGAAACACATAAAAGGGTAGACACATACATATAGAATCATTTTTATAAAAAAGAAATTTCAAGTATTATATCTGCATAAAGTATGGAATTGTATGCAACATTTTAGGTAATCCTTGAAGGTTTTCCAATGGAAATAATACAATTAAATGAGTTTTCTGGACAAAGAGAATCAAGATCACAAAGAGTTGTAAAAAGGAAGGATTGAAGTATATGTTGAATTCTGAGTAAATATATAGAAAGCATCAAATAACTATTACTTCCTTTTATGCTTTACATGGAAGAGCTGAATTTATTGATTCAATTTATTTTACAAACAAAATAATGCTATAAAACCAATTCTCACTTTCTATGTGTTATAAACTGTGTTAAATGTATGACCTATCCCTGAGACATTAACAGCGCTTTAAGTGCATATTTTTCTCCTACTTTTAAAAAATGAGGCATAGACATACATGGAAAATAAATTACTTACAGATTTTCAATAAAAATAGCAACAGTGTTTCAAATTAGGACTATGTCCCAGCAAATAAGCCATTATACCACCTCCCTGGGTGAGACCTTGCAAAATAAAAATATACAAGGGAATATTACAATTTGAGTTATACTGAAATACTGTTTAGCTTTGTTCCAATCACAAAAGTACTGATGAGCATTTCTAAAATGCTTGGCTTATAGGGATTTCTCTCTGTAATAACATATCTCAGAAAAAAATTTAGCATACATTTCCTCATTTACAATTAATCTTAAATCTCTTGGACAAAAAAGAAAACCAAATTAACCAAAGAAACTCAAAATCTCTCAACTCCTATATTGCCAGTCTCAGGTGTAATATATACCTGCACTTGGTACACTTTCTGTGACTTATTTTTATTAAGCTTTTTGGTCAAGACTTTATAATTTTTAGATTGAGCTCTGTATTTTTCCACTCCATGGAAATCATCCAAATTTATAGAATATGTGGCTGGTAAATTGGTTACCCCACTCACATATACTACTTAGTCATTCTTTATTAATCTAATTTTTATTACAGTGAACCTTTGTATTCTGAAATAACTATAGCTCTTTGGTTTTCATCATGGCCTACATCTCTTTCTGATTTTAAGTCTCCTATGCCAAAGTTCTCAAGCCTGAGGCCCATTTTTTTTTTTAGTTTATCTATAAAAGTGGATATTTATTGATACATTTCCTTTGATAATGCATCGCATAACCATCATGGAATGACATTTGTATCAATACGGTAACAATTTTTACAATGTACTGAAACTTCATTTTTCTTGACTATCTTTTTAATGGACTATAAGCATTGTTTGAGCAAAGAGAACATTTTATTCAGTGTTGTCTACCAATAGGCTTATTTTAGCATAGTCATTCATTAAAATATTTGTTCAATTAATCAACAAAGGTATGGAAGTTTCAAAACACCAACATCCTTTCAAAATTATTAATATCCCTTGCCTTGAAATTATCATTGCTTTGCTCTGACATCTTGTTTAAAAATGTTTCTAAATCTAGGTTTTCTAGATTTGTTTTTGTGAACAATGGATAGATATCCTTTTACCCTTCAATAATACTAGCCACTTCTTAAACCCCTTATTCACGCAGCCAAACCTCTTTTTTCCTTGTAAGTCTACCTCCCAGGATTTCCACAGTGGACATATGTAGTGCAAAATCCTAGCCTTTCCTTATTCATAAACCAGATGGACCGCAGTGATCAGACTCCCATGTTATTAAAAGTTCAACATTTTCTTAGCTTGAGGTGTTTTTATCTAGACAATAATGAAACATCACAATGATACTCAACAATTAATATTGACTTAAGTTCTCCTGGCCTCACTCCCCAGATACTAGTGTCTTGCATGAGGTAGGTTTCTTCAAATCTGATAGCATCTCATTTACTCTCTCAGCCATTCTGCATTATCTTGGGAAGTATAGCCCTTCTGAGTGACCTTGGACCAACTAGCTAAACTCTCAAGAGGTCACTTTCCTCATTTTAAAATTAAGAAGAGTAATACTAAATACTTTAGAGGGAAGTTGTGAGTATTTATTAAGACTTATTAAGGCTTTAAAGGTGCTTACAGACATGCTTGTCACCTTCAAGTATTTAATACATTGTAAATATCATTATTATCTTAAGCAATACCTGCTGTAATTTAATAATATACAACAATCTTTATACTAACTGTGACAGTTTGAAGTTATTTTATGAATCCCAAAAGGAAGTTAATACATTCCTGTGAGTGTGAAGCCATTTTAACTGGACTAGGTCAATGAGGTGTGACTCAGGTTGAGTCTTGCCCTCTTTCTGGGTCTGAAATAAATGGAGACACAGACACAGGAAAAGGGAGCCATCATATCTGATCCTGCAATATGAGAGAAAGGACTACAATTTTGTCCACAGTTGAGCTGCAAGGAGAGAAGTACCCAAGGGTCTCAAAGAGCTGAGGCCCAGGGAGAAATGAACCATATGCATGATAGCTTACAGCTGAACTTGGGAGGAAAGCAGAATAATCAAGACTGATAGAGGAGACCTGGAAAGAGACAAGCCCTAAACCTGGTTGCTCAAGTTGAGCTCTGAGAACTGGACTTTGAGAGACAATGAACCTGGATGGAAAGGCAGAGACCTCAGCAGAGATCAGCAGTCATCTTGTTTCAACAGGTGACCAGATATCAGGATCAATAGTAGCTGATTGTGGTGAGAAAGGATCTCTGATGGTGCCTTGATTTGGATATTTCACAGCCCTGAAATTGTAAGGTTTTACCCCAAACAAATCCCCTTTATAGAAGCCAATCCATTTCTAGTACTTTCATCAGCAGCTTGTTGGCAAACTAAAATGACTAACTTTACTCAGCTAAAAATAATTCAGCTTACTCAGCACATTAGTGTCAATAGAACATCTGTCTTGTATGGCTTTTTATGTGATATCCTCTTATCACAACTAAAGCCTCTCAATTTCCTCATCTATAAATTGAGGATTATAAAAATTTAAATTAATTCATTAATGTGAAAAGCTTAGATTTCTCTTTTGGATATTGCTGCTATGGAAACAGTTTATAATATTTATTAATTATTTACTCATTTATCATCTTCTACATTCCTTCAAGTGTGTCCATGTATATACAGAGACTTGAAGATATTTTCAGATGCCCCTGAAGCCAGGATTTTCAATGGAATTTTGGTTCTGTGAGCCAGACATATTAATTAAAAATGTGAACTCTAAACTTGGTTGTTGGAAAGATGTTGAGAGCCAGAGCCTAAAGGATTGCATTTAGGAAGCATGCTTGTTGGCAGAGAAACATTAGTACATGTCCCCAAGGACACTGCATACTGCAGTCATCAGTAGGAGGAAGCAGAGTGGAATGAACCCACCACTAAGAAACTATTGTATGAATTCCTAAGGAAGATTACCTAGAAATACAGGAACCGGTAGCGCTCTTACGTGCCAAGCAGAGAAACTAGCGAAGGACGCCCTACTTTGATTACCAGCCCAATAGTACAAGAAGCACCTTCAACCTAAATAAATTTGCCTGCATTCCACATGGAGTGAGGAAGCCTGATCCCAATTTTTCTTTGGATCATTCCGGGCACCGTCTAACTCCACTAAATGACAACAGATGGCGCGCAACGTGGGGCTTGACTAGTCTTTTCTCTTGATAAGTGTCGTGGAAACAAGGACTTCTGTTGGTGGGTCGAACGGTCTTGATCGTCAGGATAATGGGTAACTAGTCAACTCGGTTAGAGGAATATTCCCAAGTATTGAAGACCTTGTTAAAGAATAGAGGGGTATCTGTGACGACCCCAGAGTTACTAGAATTTTTTTCTGTTGTGCAGAAACATTGTTATTGGTTTCAACCGGAAGGGCGAGATATTTTAAACCTGAAACAATGGAAGTTAGTAATGAAGGCTTTAAAAAGGGCTTATCAAAAGGGAGAAATAATTCCTGTTCATGTATGGTCTTTGTATAGCCTTATTTCTGTTTCTCTTGAACCATTACAATCAGATGAAAATGAAAATATTAAAAAGGATATTGCTATTGCTGGACCCATAGCAGAACAAGCTAATGATGATTTTAATGAAAAGATATATGAAAAAATTAATGAATAGGCAAAAACAAATAAACTCATGTCTAATAAAAAGGAGGAAAAGAAAAGGGAAATTTATGGAACTTTTCCAGCGTTCATTATGCCGTCCGCTCCAAAAGATGATTTATTGTCTTTTAAACCAGCGTCTGTGCCTCCTAAGGTATCTACTGATCCATTTTTCACAACAATTGATGACCCTCCAAAAGTTTCTGTTTTTGTGCCAGCACCATCCTCTTCAATTATGAAAAGTATAGCACAGGGAAGTAGAGAAGGAAATTCAGGGGCTATGCAATTTTTTTTTACTTTTCCAGTAACAGTAACTCAAATTCCAGTTGATGCTGACAATCCCCAAGGGGGTGAACAATATGAGCATACTCCTATTCCTTTCAAAACTATCAAAGAATTAAAACAAACATGCACTCAATATGGTGTAAATTCTCCTTATATTCAAGGATTGGTGCAAGGAATGGCACAAGCAGACAGATTAATACCCTGGGACTGGAATTTATTAGCTCAAGCTATTCTTAATTGAGCAGAAATTTTACAATTTAAATCTTGTTGGGCTGATGAAGCTAATATTGTAGCACAACAAAATCAACAGCAAAATCCACCAGTGCCTATTACCGCTGAACAAATATTAGGAATAGGTCAATGGGCCGGGGTTCCTTGCCAAGCTCAATATGATGATATTGCCATTGTACAAGTTTGATTGTGCTACCTAGCCACCTGGTGATGAATCTCCACCCCTGGACAGGCTGTACAATCATTTTAAAAATTGTTCAAGGAAATACTGAACCCTATGCTGAATTTGTAGCGAGGCTGGCAGATGTAGTCAACAAAACAGCAACTCAATCTGATCTTAAAGAAATGCTTATTCAGATGTTGGCTTTTGATAACGCCAACAGTAAGTGCAAAAAGGCTTTACGTCTGATAAAGGCAAATGGAGGTACTTTACAGGATTATACAAAAACATGCCAAAACATTGGGCCTAATACACATAACATGAACCTTCTTGCAGCTGCTTTAAAGGGACATAGTCCTATGATTAATAATTTAAATTGCTTTAAATGTGGGAAACCAGGTCATATGAAAAAAGATTGCCAAGCCAAAACTAGTGTAGGAGCTCCATCTAGTGGCAATCATAAATCAATACCAACTCGGTGTGTCCAATATGCCAAAAGAGGTTACACTAGGCCAAGGAATACAATTCTAAATATCATAAAAATGGCAGTCTAATTAATAAGTCGGAGTCGGGAAACTTCTAAGCAGGCCTTGCTCAAGGCCCTCAGACAAACAATATGAGCACATTTTCCAACCGAGCTCAAATCTACCCAGTCAGCTCACTCTGGCCTGTAACAGAACTTAAGGCAGTTACCAAAGGCAGTGAAGCTGTCTATCTTCCCTCAGCTGAAACTAAGTTTATTATTCCTTCACTGGGTATTCAAAAAATGACAGGAATTAAAGGGCCTATCCCAGAAAACTGAACTTCGAGCCTAAATGTTCTCCTAAAGAGTAGTATTCCAAAATATACATGTTAAATATCTGTATGAACTGCTAAATTAGAGCTTCACTGTATTTATGCTGTTTAAGTTGTCCTGACTGTTTACTGATTACTAACAAAAGTGTCTCAAAGAACAAGCTTATGTATTACAGGCAACACAGATTCCAGAAAAAACCTTAAAAGCAGTAAAATCAAAGATGTGAAATGGTGGAAAGCTTAAAGACAGCCATACCAAAAGAGTGAAAATTATGGGTCAAATTAGTAAGGTTTATGTTTCTATTAGTGTGTCATAATTCTTTTTGTATTTGTATGTTTGTTCAGTGTCAGTGTATATTTTGATACCTCCGGATGGTAATATGAAATTAATAAATGAAAACTCTTAAAAGAGCGCTACTAAAATTTGATAAATTTGTTTAAGAAAATGTGTTCTGTGAAGGTAAAATTTGTCTTGAGATAAAATGACTATAGTCTATGTGGTCAAGGATAGTTATGGAGAATTTGCAAAAGTACTGTTTAAATGGAAATATTTAAATGGCTAATTCCAAGAAGTCATTATTAAACAGAAAACCAAATTAATAATAATAATAAAAGTAACTTCATAACAGTAAAACCTGTCAGCAGCCAGCCTCCCCTGCCAAGTTGCCTCTAAAGGGCTGTTTCTAGTGTTACATGCTGCTAAGTATTTAAAATGAAGAAAAGTTATAATTGCATACAACCAATTTAAATCATCATTTTGACAAGTTTGTTTAGTGTTGATGGTATTTGTTTGTTGTAAAAGGTTTGCTTGAAGACAGTTTCCAAAATCATTTTTGTAACTTATGTATACAGTGTGTATAGAATGTGCTTTTATTATTAGGGAAAAAGACAATAATTTTGTCCTAAGATAAAATGACTGGTTATTAAGAAAGAGTAAAATGTGTGACAAAAGCTGAAGGAATACAGAAAGTGCAGAAGGTATGCAGAAAAAGAATTTTTGTGGTCAAAGTAAAGTAAAATTTGATCAATCTATCTATAAAGTTTTAAAAGCTGTAGTATCAGATAGTATACTGATGCAAATTAAAATTTTATTCTTTTTCAAAGTTTCTCAAGTCATCAATCTGCTTTAGTAAAAGTTTACAAAAAGTAACTAATCAGTATGCAATAAAGAAAGTCTGTTTTATCAAAATACCTTCTTGTACTTTAACCTTATCATTTCTGTGGAGAAACAAGTCTTATCACTTTTGAAAGAACATAATGTTCAAACCTGGTTTCTCAAAGTTAAATTCAGTGGCGCTCATGCTCCCCTTATGCAGAGGGGCCCATGCATCCCCTATGCAGAGAGGCTCATGTGCTCCCAATTTGAAGTTGCACAGCTTTTGCCAATATAACCTCACTGGTTAGAAATCTTATACGCATAGAAAATGAAAGTTTATTCATTGGATGTATGCTGATTAAAAGTCTTATTAATGCCTGTTGTTATATAATCTACTGTAGTTATGAATTATGTGTAATATACTCAAATACTAATCAAAACTTCAGTACAATACATTGCATACTTAACTAATTTAATAATGTGTATATTACACATAGAGGTATTTTATTAAATATATATATAAATCTCTTATTTTGAATTTGAATAGACCTGAATCTGAATGTATTCAATAAACATTTGGTAAGTATTGCTCAAGCCTAAAAGTAAAGCATCATGCAGAAAACTTTGTTAATAAACAAACCAAAGCCTTACTAGTTAACACTTTTCATATTTCAGGAAACATACTGAAAATTAAAATAGTAAGCACATCAAGGATATTTTGTAACAAATTAAAAAAATTAAGTGCATTTCACAGGGTGTTGTATTGCTCCCTGGGGGAGCTGGCCACTCTCCCAGGGATTGATACATAAACCGTAAAATGTACTGCCCAGGGAGTGTTGTGTTCCTTCCTGAGGAGGCTGGCCATTTCCTCAGGAATTAGCAAAATACTCACAAGTTAGCATCTATAGTATCAAATTCATTAATCCTAAACACAGTCAACCAAAACTCTAGTATCAGTTGCTACTTCAACACTTCCCAGCTCAAAGCTAAATATTGGTAAGTATATATATAAAACTGCTCTATTTATCTGTCATTCTGTAACTTTGTTCAATATTAACTTAATCTTTTAATTGATAATGTTATTTATGTTTCTCACTCTAATTGTCAGTATAAGCTTATTAAACTAAATATACATATTAACATTTATCTTGTATTTATCCCGGACTCTAGCCAAAAATAAGCCAAGTATATCAGAGTGTCCCCTGGTTTAGTCAGCATGTAAATGTATGTATACATATCATAAAAGTTTGGAATATAACAGCTAAACCCCATACTAACTAATTATCAATGAAAGATCCTACTACAGGAAATGTTCCATACACCCACCATGTGTCAATATTATGTCTTTAAGGCTTTATGCCTTACTCATTCTGCATTCCCACAAGCATGTATTTATCCTCATTGCAGCCTCCTCAACACTTTTAACACAACTCCATAAATATCTCCAAAATTCTCTTACCCAAGCAAATAACCCTAAGGGTCAAGCTATTATTGAAAAAAGTAATCACATCCTAAAATTAAAAGTTACAAAAACAAAAGGGGGAAATGGTGAGGTGCGAGAACAATTATATCAAGCGTTATTTACAATAAATTTTTTAAGCCGAAGGTAAGAATCAGATACATCAGCAGCACAGCATTTCTGGCAAAAATCAGGAAAAAATACAGAAACAAATATTACACAACTAGTTTAGTGGAAGAATGAAAATAATAATCAATGGGAGAAGGCAGAAGTTAAGTTGGGATATAGGGTCGAGCTTTTGCTCTTATTATTATAGATAAAGGAGACCAGCTTTGGGTCCTGTCCAAACATCTGAAACCTAGACATGAACAAGCCAAAGAAGCTGACATAAGAAGCAGAAAAGATGGTAAACTTCTAAAAGGCAGAATGTCACTCTAACGCAGTTATTCCTTGCTATGCTTACTTTGACAACCACAGCAGTAAGTAATACACCTTCACATAATTATACATATTGGGCTTATATTACTAATTCACCTCTTTTAGAATTGTTGACTTGGGGTGACAAATCCTACCCTGTTTATATTAATCAGTCTTTTCATTTTTTTGGACACGTTGATTTTTGCCTTCCTCTAAAACCTGAGGAGGAAGGGAAATTTATTGAAAATTTAACCTTGCCTTTTCTTGAATGACCTATCTGCATAGGATCCATCGATCCATGTATACATCCCCCAAACCATAGTACAAAGTGATAAATGGCATACATGCTATGTGTAACCGTTGGCCAATTTGATACAATTATGAATTCCAAAAATATAATTGGATCATGCTTGTAAACTCATCTGTTAATCTGGGCATGATTAGGTTATGATTAGGGTGTTGAGCCCCATCCCTTGGTGGGTGGGGAATCAAATATAAAAGGCATGGCAAGAACAGTTTTGAGAAGCAGTCTTTTGAGAAGCAGCTTTGATGTTGGAAAGAAGACCCCAGGAGAAGAGAAGCGAACTGTTCACCTGATCGCCTACAGCTGACATTGTGGAGGAAACAGGAGCTAAGCCCAGAGAGAAATGCAGCCCCGGGAAGAGAGGAACCCAAGAAGCCTGAACCCTGGGCAAGTGTCCGCAGCTGTCTTCCTCCAACACGTGACAATGGACTTTGGTGAGGGAAGAAACTTATGCTTTATGGCCTGGTAACTGTGGACTTCTACCCCAAATAAATACCCTTTATAAAGACCAACCCATTTTTGGTATTTCACATTAGCACCACTTTGGCTGACTAATACACCATGTTTCATATGAGGTTGTGTTCTTTAATAATTCCTATAGAATTGTAAAGAATTGGGCCCTTATAGAGATACCCAAACCTAATGTAAACACAACCATAAATTGAAAAATTAGTAATTCAGCAAAAACAACTAATGAAAGCCTTCATTATTTTTGGAATTTTGGGGACATCATAAGTATAAATACATCACTAAATTGGATTCATCAGGGAAGATTTTTCCCACAACTATTGGACACTAAACTTAACAAAACTAAAAACTATTTATGGAAATTATTTTTGGGAACTAGCCCAATTTTTGAATGGCAAGGCAGTAAAACTAATATTACCAGTTTAAAAAGAAAATCAACTTAATTTCTTAAAGTATGTGTATGGGATCCCATCGTTTTTATGGTAGGAACAGCGCGCATTAATCAAACATGGTTTTCTGCAGCAATTTTTCATTTTACACTTGTGTATCAGAGTCTGTTTTACAGGAAAGTTCTACTGCAGTTCTAATGGGATGACGGCATCATGGAATATGGCTTCCCATTTGCATGAATTGCTGCTGGCAGTCTTCCCCTGATAGTCAAATCCTTTGGCATTTTCTAAATCATTATTTGAAAAGAATCAAACATTTAATTGGATTAATAATAGCTGCTGTATTAGGGCTTATGGGTATTATTACAGCTGCTGCTGTGGCAGGAACTGCTCTACATGAGACTATCCAAACACAACAATATGTTAGAAATTGGCATAAAAATGCTAGTGAGCTATGGCATAGTCAGGCATATATTGATGAGCAAATTAATAATAGGCTAAATGACTTAAAGATGGCTGTTACACAAATAGGAAATCAGATTTATAATCTGAATTTGAAACAAGAATTGAAGTGTGATTGGGATGAAAGTACTTTTTGTATCACTGCTCTCCCACACAATGATTCCCACTATGAATGGGAAAAAATTAAAAATCATTTAATAGATCACCACACGAATTTATCTATAGAAATCACAGATTTACAAAAAAGGGTTTTAAGCATGTCTCAAAATCAAATTACTATACTTCCAGGTAGTGAATTTTGGCAATCCGTAACAGATCAATTAAATAAAGTAAATCCCTTACATTGGTGGAAATCAACCTCTGTACTTGCTAACTTTGGTGTGGTGATCATTGGTACTCTGTTACTCTTAACTGTATTAGGAGGCATTCACAAAGCCCTGCTGTCCCGCATTAATAGGGCTGAAAAGGCCAGCCATGCCAATAACTTGATTCTGCTCAAAATCCTTAACTCTCAAACCCCTGTCCATGGAGCTTGGCTGGTACCCCGTGATGGGTAAGAACTTCAGAGGGGGGCAACCTAAGACAGGCAGAGTCACCCTGGACAAAAACAAAAACAGGGGAAATGTTGGAAAGATTCTGAGAGCCAGAGCATAAAGGGTTAAGCATTTAGAAAGCATGCTTGTTGGCAGAGAAACATTAGTACATGTCTCCAAGGACACTGCATACTGCAGACATCAGTAGGAGGAAGCAGAGTGGAATGAACCCACCACTAAGAAGCTGTTGTATGAATTCCTAAGGAAGATTACAAGAAATACAGGAACCGGCAGTGCTCTTACGTGCCAAGCAGAGGAACTAGTGAAGGATGCCCTACTTTGCTTTTCAGCCCAGTAGTATAAGGAGCTTCAGCCTAAATAAACTTGCCTGCATTCTACATGGAGTGAGGTCCCCTGATCCCAATCTTTCTTTGTATCATTCCCGGCACCGTCTAACTCCACATTGAATTACAACACTTGGTTGAGTGGGGAAAAAGAAAGCACAAAGCATCTATTTTGATGGTGTAGGTAACAGTAGAGAAAGATGACACTAAAATCTTTAGTAATCCTACTGGCTTCCTGAGAAGCTTTTCCCTTAGAGGTTCAATTTTGTGTTATGGTTTTGAGACTCATTCTAGGAAGCTCATCCTAAAATATGCCTTCAATTATCTTGATAATTCTTTAATTGACTACTCTATATTAAGTGACTTTCTGTTAGCTAGCTAGAAGTGTATTCTGTTTTTCACAACTTCAATTAATATAAAAAGTATATCCAGGTAACAGCCTCTCAAATTAATAAGAATCTGATAAAAATTAATTAACCTTGTTTGTTCTGAAGTCAGCCTGGACTCCACTAGACAATGAAACACTGGTTGTCCATATTACACATTAACAAGTTAGAGCTCACCTAGAATTAAATTGCTAATGCAAGCAAGGTTGAGTAAACTTGAATAATGGAGGGCTGGCTGTTTCCAAATGTATTAGAGAGTTTAAATAACAAAAATTGCAAAATTAGTGTTGCAAACCTTCCCTGAAAAGAGTGGACAGAGAATCCCCCAAATAAAACAAAACCAACAAAGAAAAAACAAAATCTTCAGCTATATAAACATCTCTATTGACTCAAAACTCCAAAGGATGACATACCCAATATCCAGATAGCAGCTGATGTCACATCTTCAGAACTTTAACATTAATTGAAATCATAACCTTTTCACACATGTTATGTGAACATCCAGGTGATGGGAAAGAGTGAGGATCTGAGAATTAGTATAAGGACATCAAGTTATCTTCAGATGACTCCAAGTACCTGCATCTAAAAGGAACACCCAGCCTCCATTGCCAACAGAAACACCCCAGTTTCTCACAAGGAAGCCATGTGATTTTTAGAAATCCTGTAAATTCCTCACTTCAAGGAGTTGCCTTCTTATTCACAAATTTACCACTCCTGGATTTTCTCCAAATCAGAATCTGTATTTTTGGAATATGGAGAGCATAAAAATATCTCCCCTAGAAGGAAAAGTCTTACATCTGAAAAGTGTTAGAAGATTTTGTTAATTTAACAGAAATATGCTAAATTGTGTTGACATGAATTTTGACACAAGTTCAGATAAGAAACATGACTTTACAGTGGGTCGAATGTATTGATATGAGGGCATTTGTCAGAAATTCTGGATTCACTAGGGAATAATTTCTGCTGGATTTATCAGGTGGTTAATAAACAGATGATTCAAGGATAGTCTATAACAACAAAATCTGAAATACCAAATATTCTTTAATATAGTAGAGTGTTTAATTACGAGACAGGTGAGATTGGTACATTGGAATGAATTTATCATGTTCAAAGTATTCATCTGCCTCTTGACTATGTCCCATGAAAGGTGCTGAAGTTTGATATTATTTATGAATTATAAAAAGAGATATTGATTATGTTTGTAAACTGGTATGATCATCTGAGTGTGATACCTTTTGATTGTATTAAATTCAAAGGTTTTACATTTACTTAATTAAAGAAAGATTAGGGCTTTGACTCCATCACATCATTAGGACATGGTGAGGATTGAGTTCCCACCCCCTTGGTGGGCTATATAAACAGACATTCACTCAAGAGAACACACAGGAGAAGATACATGGAAGAAAGAGAGAGCTCCATAGACATGGAAGAAGAGAGATATTTGACCCTGCGGCAACATGAAGAGAGATGAGCCATTCATCTGATAGTTTGCAGCTGAAGAGACTAGAGCCCTGAGCAGCTGAGAAGGCCCAGAAAGAAACAAGACCTCCAGCCTACAGCTGCGATCAGAAGGTGCTGGGCCCACAGAGCCTTAAGAGGAAAGAGGAAGGCAGAAGGCTCGCAGACATTGCCCGCAATCTTTCTTCAACATGAGGCAAATGACCTTGGTGAGAAAGCACCTCTTATGGTACTTCAAGTTGGACTTTGCATGGCCTTGTCACAGTAAACTTTTACAACAAATAAATACACTTTATAAAAGCCAACAGAATTTTTGGTACTTTGTATCAGCACCCCTTTGACTGATTAATACAGAATTTGGTACTGAGACGTGGGGTTGTGGTTTGGCAATTACCAAAAATGCTAGAATGATTTCATAAATGGTAAGGGGTATCTTTTGGAGAATTGTGAGATGCTTGATAGAAAAGCCCTAGATTGCTTTGAAGAGATTGTTGGTATGGATATTGACACTAAAGAGACTTTTGATAAGGCCTTAGAAGGAAATGATGAAAATGTTATTGGAAACTAGAGGAAAGGCAATCGATGTTTAAAAGTAGCAGAGAACTTAGCAAGAATGTCTCCTGATGTTACATGGAAGGCAGAATTTGAAAATGGTGAGGCTGGGCATTTAGCTGAAGAGCTTTCCAAAGCAAACTAGGAGAATGTGGTTGGCTTCTCCTTGCAGTATACAGTAAAATGCTAGACAAAAGAGATAAACTGAGAATTGAATTATTGGCACAAAGAAACCAGAAAGTGATTCCAGAAATTTGAGCCTCCAAAAGTCAGTCCCCCAAAACGTAGTGGCTCATTTGAAGAATTAATGAAATTTGGAACTTGTAAAAGTCATGATTGAAAAGGTAATTATCCAGGAAAGACTTGTGGAAAGTCTTGCTGTCTGATGGCTTGGACCCCTCCTTCCTACATGCTAAACCAGCAAGCTTATTGTGATAGCTGTATGAACCAATACACTGTCAGCCTGGACTGAAAGGGACATGGAGGGGAAAGATAGAAGGGAAAAAGCTATAAGAAGAAAACCATGGAAGCTGAGGTCTGGAATTAAGGCATTTCCTTGGGCCTAGAGATGAATCCCACCCATATGTAGAGAAAGGGTGACCTTGGCCTGGCATTTGAAGAGGGTGAACATTCCAGTCACTGTTCAGGGAGAGTTTTGCTGCCCCAGGCTATGGAGAGGGTGGACCACTTCCCCCAAAGGTTGGGGAGAGTGAGGTCAACACCCAGTGCTCTGAGAGTGGTGGGCCTGTCCCCCATAAATTAGGGAACACCTCACAGTTCTGAGAGGGTTGGGCCTGCAACCCAGAGATTATAGAGTTTGTTGCTGCCACCTCGCTGTACTAATGGGTTGAAACCTAGCGATTGGGGAATGAGTGGCCATCACCCTAATATTCTAGGAGTGTGAGGTATAGAACTTGGTCACCACCCAGATTCTTGATGAAGGTGAAACCAAGGAAATGGTCAATGGGAAAACCTGTTTAAAGGGTGGGCCCCCATGAGGTCCCAGAAAGAAGAAACCATCATCTTAAGAATGATTCTCAAATTTTTAAATCAAATGGACTATCTCCTGCAGGTTTTTGGAAATGTAGGTGACCTGTGTCTCATGTTTCCCTCCAAATTCTACTTATGGTAATGAAAATATTTACATTATGTTTTTCCCTTTGTTTATTGGAAGCAGATGAAATATTTTATATGTTTCACAGGTCTACAGCCAGAGAGGAGTTTGCCCCAAGACAAACTATTTCTATAAACAGCTGTGATGTGATTTTGTACTTAACAATGCTAACTGAAATAAAGTTTTATTTTTAATATTGTAATGTCTTTTTGAAAATCAGAGGGTGGAATGTGGCAGTTTGATATTATTTATGAATTTCAAAAAGAGATATTATGTATGTAAACTGGTCTGTTCCTCTGGGTGAGATACCCTTTGATTGTATTAAATTCAAAGGTTTTAGATTTGCTTGATTAAGTAAAGATTAAATAAAGGGTTAGGGCTTTGATTTGGCCATGTCATTAGGCCATGGTCAGGGTTGAGTGATTCCCATAGTAATGTAAGAGAAGAGAGCTTTGATCCTGTGGCCCCAAGAAGAGAGATGAACCGTTCAGCTGATGGTTTGCAGCTGAAGAGACCAGAGCCCTGAGAAGCTGAGAAAGTCTGGAAAGAATCGAGCCCTCCAGCGTACAGCAGAGATCAGAAGGAGCTGGGCCCATGGAACCTTAAAAGGAAAGAGGAAGTCTGAACCATCAAAGATATCTTGCCTCAACATGTGGCAAATATCTTTGGGTGAGAAACCAACGTTGAATTGGACTCTTTAGGTCCCTGTAACTGTAAGCTTTTATACCAAATAAATAACCTTTATAAAAGCCAACAGATTTCTGGTACTTTGCATCAACACCCCTTTGACTGACTAATACAAAAGGGTTTATAGCTGAAATGACTCAGATAGTTTTGGAATACAGTTTAGTGTTTGTTTGTTTTTTAAACTAGGAAGATTGGTGATGAAACTGGGAGATACTGCTATTGAAATGGTGTCCATAAATCTTGGAATGATGATGCCAAGTGGTAACAAAATTTCCAGAAAACAAGATTGGTAATTTAAATGGCAATCCACAGAGAATAAAGTAATTGTAAAATACCTAGGATGGAAAAAAATGGGTGACACACTTAGATAATTCTTATTGTGTAATAATAATAATCATGGTAAATTTAAGTTTTGTGATCAGTTGCCTGTCTTGGATTATCAGGAGCACAATGGACTCTCCCAGCACAGATTTGAATGAGTTTACAGAACTAAAACGTCCTCTATGAAAAAAGAAGAGTCCATTTAAAAAAGATCCTAAAATTTTGCTACATACGTAATATAATATCATGATCACTTTGCAATGAACAGTTACAGAAGAAGAAAACATAAGCCTTATTTATAGATATTTCTCATTTTTTAATATAATTAGCTATGAGTAAACTACGGAATATTATATCCCACTCAGGAATGGCCCTCATCAAAATGAGGAAGATATATTTTTTTGTACCAGAAACTCAAGGAGTATACATGAATGAACTATTTGCAATGGAACCAACATATTTAGATATTTTTGTCCTCCATTAATTTTCAACAAAGTACGCTTCTGGATAGATTTTTAATAATCAAGTTGATAAGGTGATTCATTCTATGAAAGCCATGCAGTTTTCATCAATGATTTCCTTCAACATTTGATTAATATGTTTATAAATAATGTGACTATGGTGGCAAGGATGAACTTTAAGTATGAGTTTTCTAGGTGTTATCTGGCTACTAGAGCCCTTCATTATTAAACCTGCCAATAAAAGAGAAAAGTGAACTAGAGAGAGCAACCACCTACCTAACATCAAATTGCTAATTCTTACATACCATTCTTTGTGGTGGGGCATCTATTTGTATTCAATAGAGCATATACATATACTAAATATGCATTTGCTTTTCTTCCCAAAATGCTTCTGTCAGCAACAAAATTTGTGTATTACTATTTTCTTTAACCACTACTACAAGGAGCTCCACTTAATTGAATCTGAAAAAGCAGCTCATTTTACAGTAAAAGAAGGAAGGGCCTTATATTCTTATTGATTTGGCTTAGTATATACCACTTTATCCAGAAATAACAAACATGATAAGGGTTGTGATGATTATCCTGGCTATTCATGATATATATGGCTACTGGTTCAACAATTGGGTAGTAGGAAATGTCTAGATTCCCTGAATACTCAATGATCTTTCTAATACTGTCATATGAAGGATGAAATCATATTAGTTGATACCACAAGCATATATATACAAAAGAACATCTGATACCATTGGCATGAAGTGTTGGTCACCATAGCACTAATCAAAAAAGATGCTAGGTTAGTAAAAATAAATATACATTTATATGTATATACATATATATGTATATGTGTATATGTGCATGTGTGTAATGGGTAGTAAAAAACAGAATCTATAAATATAAACTAGTGCCTTATAACAGTAACAGAATTAATGATTTGAAGAAATATGAAGCCTTAGGCTTTTAGGTCAAATCTATTAAGATTATCCTTTTATATATTGTGGCAGTTTGAGATTATTTTATGAATCCCAAAAAGAGAAATATTATGTTTGTAAACTAATCTATTCCTCTGGTATGATGCCCTTTGGTTGCATTAAACTCAGTTGAGGGGCCTTTGTTTAGATTACTTGATAAGATCACTTAAGGGTCTTTGATTGTACTATGTCAATGATGCTTGACTTAGATAGGAGTCCCTGCCCCCTTGTTCGGTCTGATATAAGCAGACTCACATGGGCAGACAGAAGAAAAAAGGGAGCTAGCATATTTTTATTCTGCGATGTGAGAAAAAGGATTGCTTAAGTATGAAGGCCCCAGAAAGGTTGGCCCACGGAGCAGCTCAAGAGAAGCCCAACCCTCCTATCTGCCTGATAGCATACAGCTAAGCTGGGGAAGAGCACAAACAGCCAAGGCTAGTATAGGAGGCCTGGAAAGAGACAATTCCTATGCCAGCTTGCAGCTGAAATCAGGAAGAAAGTGGAGCAGCTGAGCCTGAGAGAGAAAGAAAGTGGAATAGCTGAGCCTAGAGGGGAAAGCAGAGCCCAGGCAGAGATGGCCCCATCTTGCTTCACCACATGGCAGCTGACTTTGATGAGAAAGCACCTCTTATGGCACTTTGAGCCGGACTTTTCATTGCCTTGCAACTGTAATCTTTTACCCTAAATAAACACCCTTTATAAAAACCAACATATTTCTGGTACTTTACATTGGGAGTTCTTTGGCAAACTAAATCATATATTATGATTTAAATTAAGATTATATATACTTCATTCAGATTATACATAATTTTAATAAAATGTATATGTGTAAGTAATTGAATATATGTGTGTATATATATGTGTGTGTGTCTGTGTGTGTATATACATACACCATTTTCCAGTTGTGCCCTGTCTTCCCATTTTATTAATATATAATTAAGGATACTTTTATTAGACAAATTTATTACTTTATTCCAAAGTTTAAAAAATATCAAGAATAGTTGATATGATATGATATGACATGATATGATATCGTATCATATCATATTACACGTACCTTTCCCTCCCCCTGCCCCCAGATCTTTCAGTGGCCACTGCTTCCACATCAATGCTATGATTTCTTCCATTAGAAATCACAATAAGTCTATAGTAGAATGCTAGTAAGTCCACTCTAGTCTATAGTTCCTTCCTTCCCCAATCCTGAGGATTCTGGGATGGTGATGTCTACTCCACCTCTAATTGAGTGGGGGCTTATATCCCATACAGCCAATGGATGGAACTCTCTTGCTTTCAGTTGTAGGCTCTCTTGTTTCCTTGGTATGGTGTTTGTCAATCCTTACCTCCTTGTTAGTTGTCCTGGGTGAGTTCAATGAACTGGAGAGTAGGTGTTGCAACTCCACTGAGGCTCAGGGCCCAGCTGGCTCATGGACAGCCCAAAGATTCCAATCTCTTGGA
>JAQZBX010015710.1:0-37261 GCA_029593785.1 Cabassous unicinctus
AGCAGTTGAAGAGGGTGGAAGTCCCCACCCGATGTTCTGGGAGAGTTTTGCCACCCCAGGGTGCAGGGAGGGTGGAGCACATTCCTCAAAAATTAGGGCAGTTAAGGTCAGCACCCCACAGGTCTGAGAGGGGTGCTCCTGTCCCCCATGGATTAGAGAAGGCCAGGTGGTCAACCCATTGCTCTGAGAAGGTTGAACCTGTATGCCAAAAGTTAGGGAAGGCCAGGTGGTCAACTCGTTGCTCTCAGAGGGTTGAACCTGTAAGTCAAAGGTTAGGGGGAATGTTGTCTTCACCTCACTGTACTAGGGGGGCTAAGACTCTAACCCAAACATTGGGTAAGGTGTGGCAATCACCCCAACACTCTAGGAGGGTGAGGTCTGGAGCTTGGTCGACACCCAGATGCTTGATGAGGGTGGAACCAAGAAAATGGCCATTGGGCAAGCTTGTGGAAAGGGTGGGTTCCCATGTGGCCCCAAGGAGAAGAAACCATCTTCTTAAGAATGACTCTCAGACTTTGAAATCAAATGGAGGATGCCCTGCAGGTTTACTGAACTGTAGAGAATCCGTGACTCATGTTTAACATCCCAATTTCTCCTTATGATATTGAAAATGTTTATCCTTTGTCTTTCCATTTGTGTATTGGAAGCAGTTAAATGGTTTTGTAAGTTTCAGAGGTCTATAGCAGACAGGACTTTGCCCCAAGACAAACTGTATTTTTTTAAACTGCCTATGATATGATTTTGTACTTTCATTGTTACTGACTTAAGGTTTTTTGAATATTGTAATGTATTTTTTTAATACAGAGCGTGGAGTGTAGCAGTTTGGCAGTTTGATGTAATTATGAATTCCAAAAATAGATATTGGATCATGCTTGTAAACTGGTCTGCTAATCTGGGCATGATTAATTTATGATTAGGGCATTAACTGGGCCACATCAATAGGGTATTGAGACCCACCCTTTGGTGGAGCAGGAATCAAATATAGAAGGCATGGCAAAAAGCAGTTTGGAGCAGTTTTGATGTTGGAGTCCTGGTGAGGAAGGAGAGAAGGCCCCGGGATAGAGAAGAGCCATTCGCCTCAGAGTTCACAGCTGGCCTTGTAGAGAGAAGCAGAGCCTAGAGAGCCTCATAGTCTACAGCTGACCTTGTGGAGGAAACAGGAGCTAAGCCTGGAGAGAAACGTAGCCCCAGGAAGAGAGGAGCCCAAGAAGCCTGAACCCTGGCAAACGTTGGCAGCTGTCTTGCTCCAACACGTGGCAATGGAATTTGGTGAGGGAAGAAACTTATGCTTTATGGACCAGTAACTGTGGACTTCTACCCCAAATAAATACCCTTTATAGAGACCAACCAATTTCTGGTATTTTGCATCAGCACCCCTTTGGCTGACTAATACAAACTATAACAAATATATAATACTAATACAGGGTGTTAATAATCAGGTGGATTGGGGAAAAATACAGCAAATGTAACATATGGGCAATAGTAGTAATATTTTGATGATGCTATTTCATTGTAACAAATATTTGATAACAATGCAAGGTGTTGGTGATAGAGTGATATATGGGAACCCTGTATAATGATATGCATTTTTGTTTTGTAAGTTGAAACTTTTACTATACACTTATTGTTTATATATATTCATGTATGAATGATATACTTCAGTAAAATATTATTTAAAAAATTGTTTTCCAAAACCAGTATAACAATTTGTACTGTCAATGGTTTTGTGACCTCACCAGCCAGGATTATTATTCATTTAAAATCTTTGGCTAATTTCATAAAAGAAAATCGGTGATTTGTTTAAGTTTTAAATGCAACATTTTAAAAGCTATTTTTCTTTTTGATTCTGATGAAATGCCACTAATTTAGATGTCATTTCTTTTGAAGAAGTCATATTTCTGATTGAATTGTTCCCAACTTATTTTTCTAAAATTATTAAATATTTGCCAAGTTCATTTCCTCTTAAAATGTGTAGAAATGCAGCACAGGTATTGATTTTTAAGTTTGCTAAATAATACTTTTTAAAAAGTCTGTTGAAAGCATAAGCCTCCATCTCAATATTTTTCATTCAATGACTACCAAATTTGTCAAAGTTAAGTTGGTAATATTAAAATTTCTATTTGCTTTCTATGACTGTACTGGATGCTGATCTCAGCTTTTGTGACTACTTGAAGTTGTTAAAAGTCATGTGCTCGTTCTTGGCTCAGAATAGAAAGCAAGAAGATGAGATAATTATATTCAAATTACAAAATTTGCTTCTGGGTCAAGCAGATGTACTGAAAATATAGACAAAATTTTGGCCATTATACTTGTGAGACTCTGAAGTGTTGCTATCACTCAATGCTTACTCATTTCTTAAAAGATGAAAGCATAAATTGCATAATTTGTGGTACTTTTGGATGCAGGGATAAAAGGAATTCAAACAGCTCTAAACTCTAAAGAGACTCACTGGCTGGACTGATATTTAGCCAATTAAACCAGGATAGCTATACTAATTTTTAAATAGTTGCAATACTTCTTTATTAATTACTAAAAAGCATGAGTAACTGTATTAAATAGTAAAATTAAGTAATGAGAAAATTAGCATGTAAAATTTGTATCTGCTCTTGATGGCCACAAAGCTCGGAGACAAAAAAATTATTTAGCTTATGAGTTTGTGAAGTTCCAATAATCTTTTCTGAGCTCCATGATTTCAGCTCGGCCTGTTTGAGTGTGGCTGCTCGCAGCTGCAGGTCAGCTAGGTGACTTTACTGATCTTGGTGATCCTTGCTCACATCTCATTGTAAATAGGATCTCTTGAGAATATTATTTTTATTTAAGGTGTGTGTAGCTGAATGAGATTGGGTCTTAATCTGGATCTTTGGAGTCCTTTATAAGCAGAAGAAATTCAGACACAGAGGAAGCCAAGCTGCAGGGGTGCGGGTGGGGTGGAGATGAGGAACCAGGAACTGAAGGGAAACAGAAGAGAAAGGAGAGGAAATCGCCATGTGATGTGAGACAGGGATAGAAGCCAAGAAACTCCTAGGGTCACTGACAGCCAGCACCAGAATGTTACAGACTTGGGGAGAAGGCACTGCCTTATCAATACCTCCTTGTCCTATCTTCAATAGGAGCCAATATTTCCATCATTTAAGCCTGTGTGCTGTATGGTTTTTGTCATAGCGGCCTGTTAAACCAAGACGTGGCTGTACTGTTGTAATCTACATATATGGCTCCATTTATGGGAAAACATGTATTTGCTTTTCAGAAACATATTTGAGATGTGCAAAAATCAAGATAGTAGAATTTCAATTATTGATGAAGCTTCAATTATTTCACATAAAAGTGATTAATAACTTATGTGAAATTCAATACCAATGATAGTTTCATGGTTTTCATTGATCATTGAACTAGAGAGAATAATGTCTGAAATAACAACATATCAATCTTTATTGTTGGTAAAAAATAAGATAATTTAGGTAAGAAATATTTGCATGATAATATTGTGTATTTTCATAATATTATGTATATCAATGAAATATGAAGAAGAAAGTTGGGAGTTTAAGTCATATTTATGTAAAAAATTTTGGATGTTTTGATTTGGCACTACATTATCACATTCAATTATTTCTGAATAAGGCAATAGAAGATGTAAGTCAAGCAAACCATTAAATTCTTTTCTTGATGAACTTTATATTTATCATCATATACTAGGCAAACTTTGGAGATAATTAAGTGACATATCTGATTGGCTGGAAATTGAAATAATGAAAATTGGAAGAGACTCTGTCTCCATTGACAGCCTGTGCCATTAGAACAGCAAATGTGATTTTGGAATTTTATGTAGTGTTGAGTTTTCACTATAATAGAAATTGTAAAACAGTAATAATTAGGAAATTGGAAAGTGGACTTTTTAAAAGAGTTTTGGATTTTAATAATGACTTTTCAACTATTTATTTAGCTTTAAAGGAAACAATTGTTTTATTAAAGCTGACATTAATTTAATGTATGTAAAAATGATTAAATCTATAACACTAAATAAAGGAAGCTGTGAAAGAAAAGAAGATATAGAAATGGTTACTTGTGATATAATATTTGAAGCAAAATAATTCCAAAGAAAAAACTATTACCTCCATTAAATAATTGCATAAAGTTAATATCACAATTGAAATATTTAATAAACTTTTGAGTTCTTTCCATTTATATAATCCTGGCTTTTTTCAAATGTTAGACTGATATGTGAATTACAGATTTTAAAAAATTGGTAAAATTAAATCAAATAATTAAATATTATATTCCAATAAATATTTTTATGAATTGATGATAGACATGCTTAATATGGAAAAATTACTGTGTATTTTAAGCTAGAAACATTTTGAATGTAATTTTTGTTAGTTTAGCAGGAGTGTAGAGAGAATTCATTGCCATGAATTTTATTTTATGTGTTAAGAAAAATTCTCTACCTCCTTATTCTATGTCACATAATAGCCAATATTTTTATGTGGAAATTTTTGAAAGAAGTTGATAGCTTCTAATGTCAAATTATGGCTCAGACAGGGCCATCATTTAGTTATAGCTCAGACAGGGATGTCATTTAGTTAGAGGAAGCCATATCAAAGAAAAAGATCACAACAATGATTTCTACAAATCAAGATACAGTTTGGATGTTATTAGACTGATTTGATGAGTGATTTGCACTGTGACTGTGACATATTTATAAGATACAGAACATATCACTTAGTTAGCTGCTTCATTTTACACGTGTGTGTGTGTGTATATACTGGGGGTTGAATCATGTTCCCTAAAAGACATGTTCAAGTTCTAATCCCAGATCCTGTGGATGTAGACTCATTTTAAAATAGGCTCTTTTAAGATAAGACCAAATTGATTCAGGGTGGGACTTAATTAAGTATGATTGGGATCCTTATAAGCAAATGATATTGGGCATGGAAGTAGTAGAAGCCACAGGAGGAAAGGAGACAGATCGCCATATGATAGTGCTTGCCGATAAGTAACCACCAGAACTCTAAAGACTTGAGAGAAAGAATGGCCTTGCTGATACCTTGATTTTGGACTTCTGTCCTCCAAAACTGTAAGCCAATAAATTCCTATTGTTTAAGCCTATTGATTTGTGGTGTTTTTTTTATAGCAGCCTTAGCAGACTAAGACAATATATACAGGTTATTATGTGTACATTTGTATATACATTTATATCATAGCATACAAGTTGTTTTATATTTTGACTATCTGCTTATTGGTTCCTAAAATGAGTGGTCCAGAGACAGGAAGGTGTTTAGGATAGGTTCAAGTCAGTGTTTCCATGTGTTTCTCTCCAGCCCTTTTTGCTCTGTTCTCCTCAGAGGCAGAGTTCCCAAATAGTTGAAGCAATTCCTAGTTATCATCCTCATTCTTGACTACAAAAGAAAGAGTATCTTCCAGTGGCTCTTATTTGAGGGCAAGAAAACTTCACCTATAGACATATAGAGAAAACCCTCAAATCTCATTTTTCCTGTCTGGATATCACATCCATTTTTGAACCTTGGTCTCTGTGGCTCAGGGAATGTCATGCACAGACTGGCATGGCCTGGGTTCCTGAACCCGTCCTGGCACCCCAGATGGCATTTTCCCAGGTCAGTCATGTTCAGAAACATGTGCTCCAGGATGATACAATAAAGGGGGATCTGGGATTGGCCACCTGTCATATTGAGTGCAAACCCCTTAGGTTAAATGTGGTGTGGTGGGCTGCCAACCTGAATTTCTAGCTGTATCTCCTGCTGCATTCCCCCTGAATGCTTTAAACTCTGAATAACCCTCAACAAAGCATTGTTCCCTGAACCAACAAAGTGGAATGAAGCCTGTAAACCCTTATTCCTTGATAACCTCAGTCTGGGTTGATGTTTTCCACTTCCCACTCAAAATCCAAATGCCTGCTCTGATCATAAAGCTGGTTCTCTTTCAAATATGAGACTGTATGACTTAAAAACAACAGGAAGGATCCTTTAAATACACAAAATAGTTATCTCTTATCCTTGGAAAAAATGGGAGGTCGCCTAAAATCTGAAAGCAGGATATTAAATGTTTGCTTTAGTAATATAAAGAGTTTTTTTTTTATCCAATATTTATTTTTATTTTTATTATTTATTTTTTAGGGGCTGGAGCTGGGGATTGAACCCGGGACCTCGTATGTGGGAAACTGGTGCTCAGCCACTGAGCCACATTGGTTCCCTTAATTTATTTTTAATTACAGAAGTTGTAGGTTTACAGAAAAATCATGCAGAAAATAGAGTTGACATATATGCACCCTCATAGACTCAGTTTCCCTTATTATTAACATTTATCATTAATGTGGTATCTTTGTTGCAATTAATGAAACAATATTACTATAATTATAATATTAAGTATAGTCCATAGTTTACTTTAGGGTTCACTGTGTTATACAGTCCTATGGTTCATAAAAAAAGTTTTATAACATATACAACCTAAAATTTCCCATTTTAACCATATTCAAACACATAATTCAGTGGTGTTAATTACATTCACAATGTTGTCTTACCATCACCACCATCCATTACTAAAACCCTTCCATCACCCCAAATAGAAAATCTCTACCAATTAAGCATTAACTTCCTATTCTCTATGGCCATCCCAGTCCATGGTAACCTGTATTCTAGTTTCTGGCTCTTAGAATTTGCCTATAATTTTTCCATATCAGTGAGATAATACAAATTTATACTTTTTTGTGTTACTTATTTAATTAAATATGGTTTATCCTGGAGAATGACCCATGTGCACTTGAGAAGAATGTTAATTTTGCTACTGTTTGATGAAATGCTCTATATAAGTCTGCTAGTTGTATCGGTTTGCAGTTTCAAGTCTTCTATTTCTTTATTGATCATCTATCTAGATCTTCTAACCATTATTGAAATTGGTGAATTAAAGTTTCCTACTATTAATGTAGAGCTGTCTATTTTTCCCTCCAAATCTGTCAAATATTTCTTCATTTATATTTTGGGGCTCTGATGTTAGGTACATAAATATTTATAATTGCTATGTCTTCTTGTTGAATTGACCCCCTATCAATACAGAGTGTCCTTCTTTGTCCCTCACAACAGTTTAAGACCTAAAGTCCATTTTACCTGATATCAGTATAGCTGCCCCTATTCTTTTTCTGGTTACTATTTGCATGGTATATATTTTTTCAATCCTTTCACTTTCAACCCACTGTCTTAGAATTTAAGGTCAGTGATTTGTAAACAATATATAAATGGGTCATGATTTTTAAAAAAATATACATTCTGCCAATCTATGCCTTTTGAAGGAGCATTTAATCTACTTACATTTAATGTAACTTCTTATTATGCAGGCCTTCCTTCTGCCATTTTGCTTTTGGTCTTTGTAAGTCTTATATCATTTGTGGTGGTTAACTTTGTGTGCCAATTTGGCTAGGTTATGGTGTCCACTTGTTTGGTCAAACAAGCAATGGCCTTATTGTTACTGAGAAAATATTTATGGTTTTAAATTATCTGTAACTGATTATATCTATGGCTGATTTCAGCTACAATCAACTGAGGAGATTGGTTTCAATAATGAAAGATGTCTTATCCAATAATTTGAAGGCCTTAAAAGGAGAAACAATGATTTCAACAGTCAGAAGAGAGAATTTCCATCTCTCTTCTCCTGGGGAATTCATCAATAACCTTCATCAGACTTCCCAGCTTGTGGCCTGCTTTACGGAAAGTGGACTTGCCCATCCCCACAGTTGTGTGAGTCAATTCTTATATATAAAAAAAAAAACAACTCATAATATTTACAAAGTATATATATCCTGTCAGTTCTATTTCCCTAAAGAACCCTGACTAATACACATTTTTTGTCCCTCAATTCTGCCATTAGTGTACCATTTTGAGTTCCTTCTCATTTCTTTCTGTATACATTGTTCATGTATTTTCTTTGTGGATACCATGGTGTTTAAATTTAGCATCCTTATTCTATAAAATCACACTTGATTTGATACCTTGTTAACTTCAATATCATATTCATACATTCTTCCTATATCTCACTCTCCCACCTTTTTGTTGAATAGTTACAAATTAAATCCTCATACATTTTATGTTCAAACAACAGGTTTATTGTCAGTTTTATGCATTTAAATTTTATAAACTTTAAGAAGTAAAAAGTGGAGTTACACATCAAAATGTATAATACAATATTACTGACATTTATAATTACCTACACGGTTACTTTTACTGGAAGTATTTATTGCTTTATGCCACTTAAATTCACTGTCTAGAATCCTTTCCTTTTAGTCTGAAGAAATCCCTTTAGCATTGCTTGCAGGGCAGGTATAATATAGTGGTGACAAACTTCTATAGTTTTTATCTGTGAATGTCTCAAACTCTTGCTATTTTTGAAAGGCAGTATTTCAGCATTTGAAATATTTCATCACATTGCCTTATTGCTTCCATCATTTTTTTTTTTTTTTTTTTTTTTTTGAGAGATCAACATCTAATCTTATTGGGGCTCCCTTGTACATACATTTTGCTTTTCTTTTGCAGATCTCAGAATTCTCTCTTTGTCCTTGGCATTTAACAGGCTGACTACTTTGTGACTGTGCATGGTTTTCTTTAAGTTTATCCTGTTTGGGGTATGTTGGGATTCATTTTATTTTAATGAATGTAAATTTCCTTAAATTTCATGAATGTCAATTTGTATCTTTTCTCTCTTTCTGTAAACACCTCTAACTTGTTGTTTCATTTCCTCCTTTTCCTCCTCCTCACATAATTGACAAAACCATGAAGGGAAGGAGAGATAGGAATCAACTTTCACTAGTGTGGAACTGACAGAAGCAGTTAATTGCTAAACTGGTTAAGATGTATATCCAAAGTAGAAGATGGGAATCTGTGTGTATTAGATGGGGTTCTCCAGGGAAACAGAAAACACATCTACATGCATATACATAAATATTATGAGATTTATTAAAGGAATTTTCTCATATTACTGTGGGATTTGGCAAGTCTAAATTCCATAGGGCAGGCCATAACATGGACACTCCAATGAGTTCCATGAATTCCACAGGAGAAGCCGGCTGGCTGAAATAGCTATAGAAATTGTTCTTTTTAAACTGCTGAGATAATCATTTCTTTCTTTAAGGCCTACAACTGATTGGATGAGACTTATCTCACTGATAAATGCAATCTACTTTGTTGATTGTAGATGTAATCAGAAATAGAGGCAATCAACTGACTAATGATTTAAATCTATGAAATACCCTTGTAGTAACAATCAAGCCAGTGATTGGTTGACCAAACAATGAGACACCGTAACCTAGCCAAATTGACACACGAATGTAATTCCACTGGGGTCCTAAAACTTGTATTAACAAAGGCTCTAAAATTGTTTATTTACATTATCTCAATTATTAAACTTTCCAACATCATTAAACAGCTATGGAGAATACTTGCCCAGATGAAATTTATAATTTTGACAAGCAATACAATGTTGAATATAAATGGAAACCATCCCTAATCTTAGCATAGGGGCCTCACCTGTGTTATTTCCTCCCTGTTTTTATTTTTTCCAAAATTCATACTTTTTAAAAAACATATTTAGCCCAACCTTAAAATTACATATCTTAACTTTTCTCTAAATATGCCTTAAAATTTTCCTCTTCATTGCTATGGTTCAGAATTATTAAATTTAATAAATTTTTCAAGGAACATTTTCCAATTTCCTGCCATCTAAATAACCTTGCAATAAATAAACTAATTCATTTGGTTTTCAATATGTTTTCTTGGATTAAATTTCCAGATAGAATTACTGGATAAAATGTTTTGAAATGTTTATGGTTCACGGTATGAAATGCCAAATTTCCTTCAAAAAGGGTTTTAAGCAATATAGATGTCATAATACAGCACATAAACCAGTTTTATTACTCTACAGCACTATATATTAAATTAAATTAAATTAAATTAATTAATTAATTAATTTATTTATTTATTATTGTCCCACTTACAGA
The DNA here is from genome assembly GCA_029593785.1 of Cabassous unicinctus. Classification (NCBI taxonomy): domain Eukaryota; kingdom Metazoa; phylum Chordata; class Mammalia; order Cingulata; family Chlamyphoridae; genus Cabassous; species Cabassous unicinctus. The sequence continues at coordinate 9,995 of JAQZBX010015710.1, forward strand.
CTCAGCAGATCACAAGCTCCTGGGGAAATAGGATAATATATTTTGCTTGTTTTTTCATTTGCACTAGAACAATGCCTAATAAATGCTAAGTAAATGGTAAATATTTCATTTTTTATTTGAATTAATAATGGAAATCTTTTTCCACTTAGAGTAAATGCCAAATTACTTCATGTTTTGGTGAATTAGTATATTTTGATGTTAGCGTATTTTTTTTTAATTGACTGAGACTTGTGTTGCCCGTTCTTAGGATATTTAAAAAATAACAGTGCTTCATTATTTTCTATGTCATCTTTGCAAGGGGGCATATAGTCTCATCTGGGCTTTGTCAATTTTAAGATCTTTTCTGCCAAAGCATGCATCATTTAATTCAATTTTACTAATTTAGTAAGCAATTATATCACTGAGTTTACAGTTTTTAATGCTTGTTTTCCAAAATTATATTCTTTTGTGAATTGTTTGCTCATGACCTTGTCTAATTGTATGCTGTTTAATTTTTTTTAAATGCATGTCCTTCACTTTCTGAATTTAATGTCTAAATAGCAAAATAATTGTTTAATTACACAATGTATTATCATTTGAGCATAAAATGCAGGGTGTGAGCAGAGAACTAAACTTTGGCACAGGAACTGTGGTCTCATCTTTTCCTGTTACATTTGCTCCATATGTTTTCAGTCTGTTTTTTCTTGGATTTTTATTTATGGCTAAAATTCAGAAATTTCCAGTTTTATATAATATTATTTAATTTGTGGGCAGATAGTGTTTTTTTTAGATATTTCAAGAGTTATTGACTACCCCCACCCTACTTCTCTAACATAATTGGCTAAATGTTCAACTTCATTTATTTGAGACAATTCAGATATTGCTAATATTTTATATAATAACATATATTGCATCTAGAGTGTTTTTAGGAATAAGCTATTCTTTTTTTGTCATATTGTGAATAGATATTTTTTCCAGACTTGCAAAACTATTATTTAAGCATATTTTAATTTCTGTGTTGGTTTTAGTTTTCCTTACTTTTCCAATAAAATGTGTGTTTTTTTGAGACTAGTCTTAAATATTCTCCACTAATTTATCTTCCAAGTAAAGTTTGTCATTTTTTGCTGGAAAGAGTTTAGAATTTTGATTGATACTTTATTAAATATTAAAATTAATTCAGAAAGGACCAATACTGATACACAATTACCTCTTCTTATTCAGGATTATGCTACCTATATCTTTCCATTTATTTAGATAAAATTTTCTTCCAATAAATACAGTTTTCTAGTTTTAAATATGACATACATATTTCTCATTAAGATTTTTAAAATTAGAATTGTAGTTAATATTGAGATGAGATAATTTTTATTTTTTATTTTATTATTTTCCAATTGGTTATTCAGGAAGGCTCTTGGGTATTGAATTTTTATTCTGCCTAATTTTTATACTTTGTTACATGTAATAATATGATTTCCTTATAATGATGTGTGTCTTCCTTTCTTGTACCTATGCATGTTTCCTTTCGGTATAATGTTAACTGTTGCTTAAGAATAGACACGCCTTATAGTGACAAGTCATCAGGATTCTATTTCTATTTTCATTGATTTTTATTTGTAAATAAGTGTTGAGTTTAAACATACATCTTTTTTAATGTATTTATTAGGATTATTATATTTAAGCATATACTTCTAATGCTGTGTATTATGAATTGTCCTTATATTGAACAATTGTGAAAATTCTAAGCCAAATATTCTAGATCGTGATTATTCTATCATACTACTCAATGCCACCTACTACTATTTTCTTTATTGTTTCCATAAATCAATCTATAACCAGCAATATGTCTCTTATACACTGTCTTTGTAATATATATTGTATTTTGGGGATCTAATCAATTTGATTTAAAGAGCAAAATTGATGGGTTTTGATATTCTGAAATGTCATGGGACATTTTCTTTAATTATTGAAATAAGAAATTTCATTAAAAGTTCTAACATTTTCTGATGCTTTACTTAGGAAGGGGAAGACTTTTTGGACTGACTTCTTAGACTTCCTCTTATTTATTTATTCAGATTTTTTTCATCTCATTTTGTTGTTGTGTGTAATATTTAATGAAACATTTTCAAATTTATTAGCTTCTAACATATTTCCTTATTTAAAACTCATATATCTTCAACATTCCATCTTATTCTAATTTTAGTTATATATTTGTATATATGCATAGTATATTTTGTCTAAGATTTTTATTTACATTTTTATTTTTAAAATATTTCATTACCTTTGTTTTCTAAAATTTTTGCAGCTATTTTCCCTTTTGCTTATTTTCAGATTTAAAAAAAGAAAATTTTATGATATAAGATTAAACAAGACTTGTGATTTAGACATTTTAAAATATACAATTGTATGGAAACTAAGCAAATAAAGTAAATATAGCTGCACTGTTGTACACATTACCATATTTAATGCTGACGATAATCCCCTTAGGTTGGTATGATTATGATTCATTTACAAATGAGAAAACCAAGAGACAGGAGAGCTAAATAATTTTCCCAAGGTCATACAGCTTGTAAGAAATGGAGGCAGATTCTTATAAAAACAGTATTGCTGAATCAACAACTATGAAATTTCAGTGACATACAACAATAAACCTCTATTTCTTGCTCTAAAATCAGCTGGGGAATACCTGTTTCAGTCAGCAGGTCAAGTTCTGTTCAAGTAATGTATTCTAGGGTCCAAGTTGAAGAGATACCGTCTACCTGGGCCATGTGCTTTTCATGGAGAAGGTCTGACACTCCTGGAGGGATGAGTGGAAACACACCATGCCTCTTAAGACCCAGGGTCAGACTGGAACACTATCACTTCCACCCAGATTCCGTTGATCAAAGCATTTCAAATGGTCAAGTTTAACAATAAGGTGGAGAACTATACTCCTTCAAAGAGTTGGGGAAAAGGGAGTGAATATGTACAGAAGCTTCTATCAAATATTTAATGGCATTTGGCAATCTCTTCCTATCTAAGGGTTTACTAAACTGTTTGTGGGACGCACTGTCTGGTTTGGTAAGGCTTGCTGACTGTCAATATTTCCTGATGAGTGATTACAAAGGGATGCCAGAATTTCTTATGGGCTGGAGAGTTTCCTCTTAATTGAATTGGTTGTCAGGGATCTGAAGGGGTTTGGAGGGTCCAGTATAGTACCTCATTCTGGCTTTCAGCTGTGCTTCTCTTCCTCTATGACACTGCCTTCCCAGAAATCAACACATTAGCCACAGATGGTTAGTTATCTGGCTGCACAGATTCAAAAAGAGAATCTGGGGTTCCAATATTTTTGTTTTAGATTCTCTACTAATCTTTCTTGTTTATGCCTTACCCCACATCTCTCTACTTTCTTCCTCTGGAGATAGTCATAATCTTCAGTTCTGGAGACTTTCTAGAATTTTATGATAAGAGTTGATTTACTTATCCTGGCTTCCCTCCATGAAGTCAATTATTTAAAAGCTTACTTTTACTATTATTCCAGTCATATAATAGCCTCCAAAATGTTTTTACCTCAGTTAAGTGCTTTTGTTTCTGTTCTCATTTTCTTTGTCATTTTGGGTTAATGCTTTTACTTCTTTTAAACTGTCATTTTGGTGGGGTTTGGGGAAGGAGCATAGAAATGTATGTATCTACCATGTTTTTCAAGAAGTCTCTGTTGTGATAAACAAAACACATTTTAATTCAAGGAAGAGCCCAAACTGTTTCATAGAATATTCATGTAATGCCTGAAAATGCGGAAATGCTTCAGCAGAAGAATGGAATTGTATTCAGAATGACTCTCAAATTCACACAAGTCAAAATAGATTTTACCCAGGAGTAAGTTTACATAGCTTTTAGAAGCAACACATGACAAGCTAGACTGCATTTACTCAGAGGTCTTGGGATTCCTAGGCGTGGCTTCTGATATCCTTACTTCATTGTTGAAATACATGTGGTCAAGAGAGGTAAGACTAGCCAGGTATGAATCACCTCAATTTAGGAAAGCCATTACTTAGGGTCGTTTCAGTTTTTATGTCTTGTAAGATATATATGACATCTTCTCAGAAGTACATAACTGGTCCTCATTCTCCAGTTCAGCTGTATCTCCTCAATACTCTTATTTGTTACTCAATACAAAATCACAACAGTGAGGTACAAGTGTATGGTCTGGAACATAGTAATGTTGGGTGAATTCTCAATAACCTTGTAAATAGAATGCTCCTGTAATTATGTGAGCTAAAGTGCAAGGAGGATTTTAATAATGGTCCAAACCTCAGTTGTCCCTGAGACTGGAGGATAAAACACAGATCTTTTTTGTAGTTGCATGGTGATTTCTTTTTCATAGTCTCTGAGAAATTTTGAAGTAAAATGTTTATCTGGAATTTTCTTTATATGTGCCTTTTACAAATGTAGGTTAGGTTTACTTAATAAATTTTTATTTCGTTGTTAATTGCCTCCTATTTCCCCTAAGTCCAAAACCATTTGGAATATTCCTAGGGAGGATAGTGGAATGAATTTAAATTCTGACAAACCTAGGTTCAAAACCTAATGTTTGGGTTGTCAGTAATGGGGGATACATGGGAGGAAGTTCACCTGGGCATACAGATAAGGTGTATAAATATGTTCAAATGTTCATGGGGCATTGCCACTGTGGGTAGAGATTCACACAACAAGAAAAGATTATTTTCAATAATCTTTTAAAATAAAAGATTATTGAATTCCCAACCTGGGGAGCTCTGCCACATTCTCTAATGGAAAGGCAACAATTCCCCAAGTACAGGGGCAATAACTAGTGAAGAAGGATGGTCCATTGACAGATCCTCTATATTTGCAACTATGCTTATGAGGCTTTTGCTCTTGAATTTGCGACTTAGCCTAGTGTTGTAGGGTATCTAAGAGTTACCTCCTGAGAGCCTCCATGTTGCTCAAATGTGACCTCTCTCTAAGCCAAACTCAGCATATAAATGCATTACCTTCCCCCAGCGTAGGACATGACTTCCGGGGATGAGCCTCCCTGGCACCAAGGGATCACTACCAAGCACTGGCTGGTGATGCAACCGCAAAAATACCTTGACTAAAAGGGGGAAAATGTAAAGACAAATGAGTTTATATGGCCAGAGACTTCAAGGTGAGTAGGGAGGTCATCCCAGAGGTAACATTTATGCACGTCTCAGCAGGATCTCATAGACAGCCAAAGTAGATACTACCCCAAAAAGTGGGGCTCCTGAGAGCTCCAGAGACACCCAGGTCCTACAGTCATGGCAGATGGCTCCTGAGTTTGGTGCCTTGCCAGTGGGCCCTACTTTGGAGTTTGTGCTCCCGAGTGTGACAGAGCTGGTCTCAGGTGTGATTTCTCTACACATGCCTCTTCTGTCCCTTTTATTTGAACCTATAGTTGGTGCTGGAGTTGGTAGGTGTACATCCAAGAGACTTGAATCTCTGGGCTGTCCATGTGCCATCTGGGCCCTGAGCCTCAGTGAAGTTGCAACACCTACTCTCCAGTTCATTGGACTCATCCAGGACAACTAAAAAGGAGGTGAGGATGGACAACCACCATACCAAGGAATCAAGAGAGTCTACAACTGCAAGCAAGAGAGTCCCATTCATCAGCCATATGGAATCAAAGCCCCCTCTCAATTAGAGGTGGAGTGGGCATCACCATCCCAGAATCCTCAGGATTGGGGAATAAAATATGGACTATAGTGGACTTACTGTTTTTCTACTATGGACTTATTGTGATTCTAGCAATGGAAGAAATTATATCATTGATGTGGATACAGTGGCCACTGGAGGTGCTGAAGTCAGGGAGAGGGAATTAGAGGTGTAATATGGGGGCATTTTCAGGACTTGGAATTGACCTGAATGACATTGCAATGACAGATACAGGCCATTATATATCCTGCCATAGCCTACAGAATTGAGTGGGAGTGTAAACTACAATGTAAACTATAATCCATGCTTAGGGGCAATGCTTCAAAATGTGTTCATCAATTGCAATGAGTATACCACACTAAGGAAAGAAGTTGTTAATGTGGGGAAAAGTGGGCAGTGTGGGGATTGGGGAATATGGGAATCCCTTATATATATTTTATGTAACATTTTATGTAATCAAAATATCTTTTAAAAATAAATAAAGAATATATTTTAAAAAACCTAATGGCTGTGTTAAGTAAATTAAAAAATTCTTGGAGTTCCAGTTTCCTCATTTCTGAAAATAGAAATTTATATATATATCAGAATAGTGTTATGTGGAGCTATGAGATTACCTATGTAATACGGCTAGAAAAAATATTAGGTCATCTCCCCTTTAGATTCAAGTAGCCTCAGGGTTAAGTTCAAGCAATCTACATATTTTTTATTAGTGTAATCTGTTTAGGGATGACAAAGTTATAGACACAACCTCCTTTCCACTCTTCTCTCAGTATTAATTTGTCAAGGGTTGAAAAATTATCAGAAGAGTGTGCATGAGTTTATGTGTGTGTGAGAAAGAGACAGTAAGAAATTATTTTAAAACAATTTCTGGGAACAGATGTGGCTCAAGCAGTTGCACACCCCCCTTCCACAAGGGAAGTCCCAGGTTCAGTTCCCAGTGCCTCCTAAAGAAGACAAGCAGAAGCAATGAGCTAATGCAATGAACAGATGCAATGAGCTGACACAATGTGCAGACAAATGAGCAGACACAATGAGCAAGGAGTGGCTTAAGAAGTTAGGCACCTGCCTTCCACATGGGAGGTCCCAGGTTCGGTTCCTGGTGCCTCCTAAAGAAGACAAGCAGACACAATAAGCAGACACAATGAGCAGACACAGCAATAACACCATGAGCAGACACAGCAAGCAGACACAGTGAACAGATAACAAGTGCAGACAATGAGCACAAACAGCAGAAACAATGAGCAGACAGACAAAGGAGCCATCTCAGGGGGGAAAATCAAAACAAAACAATCTCTTTATGAAAGATTTTTGAAAGTAGCAGCCTAAAATCTTATTAATATGACTTGCTTACTCCCCAAAGCCTAAAGCGTTCAGTAGAATATGGTAGAATGTGGTGGTCACAACTTTGCAGATCTCCAATATAGGAAGCTTAATTGACTAAGGGCCCCAGCTGCTGTGAAGTTCATTGCCACATTTGTACAAATGGCTCCCAAACAATGGCTGAGCATGACAGGTTCACCAAGGCAGTCTCCTCCCTGGGAGACAGGGGAGACCTCTGATGGCCATTTAGCTCAAGGACTCCACTCACTTACTTTGTTTCTCCTTTTTGTTTATGTGTTTGTTTTTGTAACTGTGAAAATGGCTAAAGAAGAAGAACTGATTCCTTGCAAGTTGGCGTTGATGTCATTGGGGAGAGTTTGGAGAAAGCGCCCTTTGAAATCCTTTGAAGTTAATTGTCTTGGAATTGAGAGCTTTTGCTTTTGTTTGTCAGCTGTATGTTTATGTCTAGGTAGGGCAGATGGTCACAAGGAGTTAAGAAATAGCCCTTGAGATTTGCTGTCTTGGATTATTCCTGCAAATAAATATTCCACACAACATCTCTTTCTGACCAATGTTAGTTATTGTTATGGTTAAAGTTATTCAGAGTAATAATTTTTTCTGAGATTTAAATAATGCTCCAGCTGGATCCTACAGATCTTTGCCCATACTAGTGGGTTTGGGAGGGTAGAAATAATCTGCTCTTATTTTCTAGCTAATTCAGGAATGACTGGAACACAAACTTTTGCTACAGATCTGTGTTTATTTGTAACCTTTGTTAATGGAAGGTGCACAGCTTTTAGTTGTTCTGTAAGTGGCTATTTTTATAGCTTTAAGTACCATTTGCAAAATTATGTATTGCAACCTATCAATTTCAGTAATAAAGAGCTATTAACTTCCTCTATAGAATTTTAGACAATTAGCTCACTTATATCTACTTTTATCTTCCTCTCTATCTTTCAACATCAAGAATTTTGTTGCTATGTTCTGAGATTGGACCTCAGTTTGTTTAATTAAATTGTTTATATTCATATTAAACTTGATATTATATATCGCTTTTCATTCCATAATTTTAATGTTGACATTTTATACTATAACTATTGTTATGGATTGAATTCTGTCTCCAAAAATGATATGTTCAAGTCTTAACCCCTAGACCTGTGAATGTGACCCTACTTGGAAATAGGGTCTTTTAAGATGTAATCATTTAAGATGAGGGCAAACCTAATACTATATGACCGGTGTCCTTATAAAAAGAGGAAATTTGTACATAGGCAGAATAGACAGAGAGAGAAGACAGCCATGTGATGGAGGCAGAGAATGCCATGAATTGTCGGCAAGGTCCTGCCAGAACCTTACAGACTTCGGTGGAAGCATGGCCCTGCCTACACCTTGAGTATGGATGTCTATCTTCCAGGACTGTAAGACAATGCATTTCTGCTGTTTTAAGCCACCCAGTCTGTGGTACTTTGCTATGGCAGCCCCAGAACACTAAGACAAAGATTTTTACATGATTATTGCTTTTTAAAAATGAGTTCAATACTTGGTTGTCACTGTAAATATTTTTTTTAGCTATCACACAGTGAGGTAAAAATAAGATGTGACCTGCAGTTCCTCACAAGTGCAGTGAATTATAAAAAGGATGTGGGATGGGGAGTCATAGCTGCTGAGGGATGTCTTAGTTTGTCAGGCTGCTATGACCAATACCACACAACGGGCTGACTTACAAAACAAGAATTTATTGTTCTTTTGTTTGGCTAGAAGTCCAAAATCAAGGTGTCAGCATGACCATGTTTTCTCCAAGTCTGTAATGTTCTAGTGATGAAATCCTCCATCACTTGGTGATCTCTCTCTCATGCTTCTTCTGACTTCTGGCTTCTGACTGCATTAAAATTTCTCTCTTATAAAGACTCCATCCACATGGATCAAGACACACGTTGATTCCGTTTGGCCTCATCTAAATGAGATCTCTGAGGATTGTATTCACAAATGAGTTTGCGCCTTCACTAATAATATCATCTTCAAAGGTCCTATTTGCAAATGGGTTCACACCCACAGGAATGCAGATTAAGACTTGAACATGTCTTTATGGAGGACATGATTCAATCTCCCACAAGGGGTCTTTGCCGTAGGCAGCAGATAAAGGGGCAGAGCTTTGGAGCATGCACAGGGAAGGAGGGAAGATGGTCAATTCCATTCATCTACAAAGCAAGGAGTCCTCTGACAAGGACACCTCAAATGTCCCTTGAACCTGAAGAGTTATACTGTTCTTTTCATTAAACAGAGGTCCTTTCAAGTTACAAAATCCTACAGATAACCAAGGAAATTTTCTCCTACTGCAAAACAATTGTCAGACAAAACCACCAACCTGACTTTAGATTCTGATGATCAGATTCCCTGGAAGTAAGCTGGAGCCACATCCTGTAGACACAGTTGTAACTAACTCATTATCTGTATGCCTCCTCATAGATATGGCTGAATTGCCAAGTTTTTCTCAATTCATGTATAGGTTGAGTCAATATCTAAATTACTTAGTTCTATTTGATTCATTCTTAGATTTCTTCATAGTGTCTCCTCCAATACCCTAGAAAGAGGATTTTGAAGACATATAGTTTCCAATTTCTCATAGCTCTGAATACTTCTGTTATTTTAATAAGTGAGTATCAGCTGAGATGAAGATAGAATTCTGAAATCACACTCTTTCTTCATTAATTATTGCTAGCTATTAGTCTATCTTCTTCAAGCACCTAATATTGCACATGGGAAAGATGACACTACTTTACTTTTGTCCTTTCTGAATAGTCTCTTTGTTCTTCCATGTTTCCAGGGAAGGGCACAGGTGACTGTAGACCTCTAGTAAGTCAAGCTGTAGCAGAGAAGTTTATAGAATCCCTAATTTATCCCTAAAAAGTAATACTTTTACCAGACCATCTAGGTTCTTCATATTTTGCCAATTTTGCCTACCACACAATGAGTGTTTTGATCTGAAGATTCACTTTTTTTTTTTCCAGAGGCAAAAGAGTATACACAGTATATTCAATTGATTTAAAATTGAAAACCAAGGGAATAATCCATGGCAATTGAAATCAGGAGTCTCGACCCTGGTGGTAGAGACTGATGTGTAAGGGGCTTCTGGAGCACTGTGATGTTCTAGCGCTTGAACAAGGAGTGGGTATCTGGCTAATACTTAAAATAAAAAAAAAATGCTTTAGATTACATAAATGTTACATAAAAAACATAAGGTATTCCCATATACCCCACACCCTCACCCTCACCCTCCCACGCTTTCCCATATTAACAACATCCTTCATTAGTGTGGTACATTTGTTACAATTGATGAACACATTTTGGAGTATTGCCACTAAGTGTGGCTTATAATTTACATTATAGTTTACATTTTGTCCCACACAATTTTGTAAGTTATGACAAAATATATAATGACCTGTATCCATCATTGCAACATCATTTGGGACCTTTTTACTGCATTCAAAATTTCATATAAAGTTTTGATAATGGGAAGCAGATGTGGTTCAAGCAGTTGAGCACCTGCCTCCCACATGGGAGGTCCCAAGTTCAGTTCCTCATGCCTCCTAAAGAAAAAACAAACAGACAAGGGGCGAAAAACGGTGAGCAGACAACAAGCACAAACAATGAGCAAACAGAAGAGGAGCCATCTTGGGAGGGCAGAATATATATATATGTTTTTGTATATTTATGTATATATATATAAAGTTTTGGTAAATTGATATATAGCACCATTAAATTGATATATAACACCATTAAATTGATATATAACACCATTATATATCAATGGTGGTGATGGTAACAAAACATTGCAAACTTAATTAACAGCACTGAATTTTATATTTGAATGTGGTTAAAAGGGGAAATTTTAGGTTGTACATATGTTATTAGTATGAAAGTTTAAAAAGAAAATAAGACTGTACAACACAAACAGTTAACCCTATTGTAAATGATGGGATATAGTTAATAATACAATTATAAAAACGTTCTTTCATGAATTGTAACAAATGTACCAACCAATGCAAGGTATAAATAATGGGGTGTTATATGAGAACTCTGTAATTTATGCATGTTTTTTTCTGTAAACCTACAGCTTCTCTAATAAAAAAGAAAATATATAAAAATGATTAGTATTAATACATTTATTTTCACTTTGCTTTCTTCTTACACTTCTAATATTATGATCTCTGGTTATTGTACTGACATATATTGTAATTGAGTTGGAAGAGAGTGGAAAATTAAGAAAACTTAAGCATTGCATGCATTAGTTGGTTAAAATCACATTGCTGAATAGTGGAAGACTTAAAAAAAAAAACTGTTAAGAAAAAATATATGAGGTTTCAAGACAGAGTTCAAGTATCTTTCCATTTGGGGCAGATGTCACTTTTCCAACACTCCTTAAACACATTTCCCTATATATGTCATTAACATAATTATGATTAAATAACACCTAAATGATTATAAACATAATTAATAGGTCATTCATCCATTTAGCGAATATTTATTAGTCACTAAATATGTGCTAGGCTTTGTGATTTTCATCAAATTCTCTCATTTTTTAAAGTTACCATGTTTTCCTTATCGTTTTTGCATCATGTCCACACAGCCTTATACCAGAAGATGCTATTTAAGTTCAAAAACAGGATTTAGATGGTGAAGACTTGTATAAAAAATATTATCACTAACATTTCATAATTCATGCTGGTGACTGGGTCCTATAATATTCTCTGCAGTTTCTTTAGTATCAGAAATATAAAGCTCTACTGGGATATTGCAATGTAAATGCTTTATGCAGAACAAAGAAACAGGACTCAGAGAATCATTTGAAAGACTAAACTTGATCCATTTGTTTACTATATTACTATAAAAATTGTTTACTAAATTCCTATAAAAGGTAAGACAGTGATTGACAATAGAATGAACCACAAATGATTTATATGGGTAATAACAATCATACTGATAAGGCATTTAGGTTCTTGGAAGCAAGCATGAATAAGAAACAGTGTTATGGAGAATGCAGTCTACTGAGGAAATCGAAATAGAAGGAAACAGAAGACACATTTTGCTGTAGTAGGCAGGTGAAAAAAAATTCATCTGTTACATGGTTGACTAATTTTTCAGTTCTATTTGCTATGTTCTTTTCTTCAAAAGCAATGATTATCTTGCAGATTGGATCACCACTGTGTACTCTTCATTTCTTAAAATCTTATTATAAATCATTTTTATTTAATTTTTGCTCCCTTCTCTGTTGTGGAGAATTTGTGCTATGGATTTGATTTTCTGCAGTATTGATTCTACACTTTACGATTCCACAGCGGCATTTAGTTTTGATACAGTTTTATTTACCTCCTTAAATTGTTTTCTTAACTTTCTAATTGAAGTATAGCATAATTACAGTAAAGTTCACAAATCTTAAGTGTAGAGCTAGATGCATTTTTATGAAGGTATAAGTCTGTGAAACTACCATGCAGATCAAGTTATAGAATATTACAAATCAACATGGCACCAAAGTAGCTGACACTTTGATCTCTATCACCATATGTTAGTTTTGCCTATTTTTGAACTTTAGATAAATTGACTCAAACAGGTACTCTTTTGTGTCTGGCTGTTTTGCTTAATATTATGTTTATTAGATTTTTAAATATAGCAATAGTTCATTCACAATGCTATATAGTACACTGTTGTATGAATTCATTTATCCATTCTATTGTTCATGGACATTTGGGTTATTTCATATTTAGGGCCATTATGAATAAAGCTATTCACATTCTTGAAATGTCTTCCTACACATATGTGTGTCTTTCTTCAAGTGAAATTACTCAGTCCAAGGGTCTATGGACATGTTTTGATAGGTAAGTCAAACAGCTTTCTAAAGTGATTACATCAGTTTATATCCTTGTATTATTCAGGGTTCTCTACAGAAACAGAACCAACAGGAGATATCTGTAAATAGTATGAGATTTTAGAAAATTGTTTCATGCAACCGTGGGGATACACAAGTTCAAATTCCATAGGGCAGGCTGCAAGCCAGGGACTCCAATGAAGGTCCTCGATGAGTTCCCCAGGAGATGCTGGCTGTCTGAAGTAGAGATGGGAATTCTCTCTCTGAATGCTAAAATCATTTCTCCTTTTAAGGACCTCAACTGGATTGGATGAGAAGTCACTCATTGCTGATGGCAATCTCCTCAGTTGATTGTAGATGTATTCAATCATGTATGTAATCAATTCACTGATGATTAAAGTCCATGAAATGCCCTTGTATTACACTTAGCCCAGGGCTTGCTTGACCAAACAACTGGGCACCATTACCTGGCTGAGTTGACACATTAGCCTAACCATCACAATCCCCATCAGCAAGGATTTGCTCCAATCAGCAAGTCATTTGCCCCTTCTTATCTGGGTTATTGGTATTTTTCATATTGATTTGAATGGATTCTTTATCTCTAAATTATCTTTCTTAGCTTTCAAATTTTCTCTCTCTTCTTTAAAAGATTTTTTCTTCTTTTTTATGTATTATTTATATAGGTCCCTTAATATATTTAACTTTACTGAAAGACTAACACAGTTACTATCTAAAATTTCTTCTGCTCTTTGAGATAAAACTTCACATGTAAGAACTTCATCTTTGTATATATGAACAGTGTGTTTTTCTGGCATCTGAATAGTCGAAGAAGTGCAGAGGGGGAAAACATTATTAATTATAGAAGACCTCTTTACAAGGCATGCTACTTATTTACTATTTTTACTTCTTACTTATTTTGCAGAATTTGTGTTTCAGTCCTACACTTTTTCTGTGTAAACATTTGATTGAGAGTTGGTCTATCCAGGACTATTTGGTTCTATCTGTCCCAAAAATGTCAACCTTCTTGACAGCTGTTCCTGTTTGCTTATTCTTCCAAGAACACAGAAGGATCTTCCTTAATCATATCCAACTGGTGTGACTTTGGGTCAAGTACAGCCATAAGCAGTCATAGTCAGAGAAACTGGTCTTTGAGAAAACTGTTCTATGTTCGTAAAAATTATTGTCCTTGGAAGTCTCTCGCCTTGGGGGAGTAGTTATTTCATCGGACTTTCTGTATTCCAATTCGTTCACTGTCCAGACTGAAGAAAAAAACCCTGAAACTAATGAACCATCTTTTTTTTTTTCATTTTTTATTTTTTTAGGTGACATATATTTGTCTCTATATCTTTTGCTGCTTTTTTCTACAACTGCAAAATAACTTCAAGTCAATTTTTCTTTCTAATGACTTCATACTTGAACCTTGCCCCAGATCTTTTCTTTCTAGGTAAGCACGGCTCTGCTCAATGATGAGACAAATTCAGCTTCCTGCTGGCATTCCCAGCTGAAGTATGCACACACACTACTCACTTACTAAACACTTGGAAGGCTTTGGATCAGTGATGGCGGAAGGGGTTCCTGTCTCTTCCATGTCTTGGGTAATATCCCCTTCTCTTGTTCTTCCAAGCTGGTTTCATTGGAATTTTCTCCACTTATTTACCATAAAGTTAAAATGTTCTCCAGAGAAAAGGGGTTGTGTTTCAGCTTACGTTGTTTTCTTTCAATTTGATCCAGGATGGATTGTATCTGATAAAATTCCCTCCAAGTTTGTATCATGTGATTTGAATATGTCCCCTAGATCCAGTATTGGAGGAATATCTCTATCTCTTCTGCCTTCTATTTGGTCTTTGCAGTCAATTTTTGGTATAGGATTGTTGTAAGTTTCTATTTTTCCAAGAATTCCCTTTCATGAGTTACTAGGCAACTTTCTGAATTTTTTTGTAGCTTGAAATGTCTAGATGACGGTATATCTCAAATATTCCGTTGGTGCCATTGTCTTTTGGTGGCCCTTTTGGCCCAGCTTGTTTTGCCTTAAGTACTTATCTTGCTCCACTACTAGTAACCAAAATGGATGAGGAAAAAAAATCCATACATGCAAAATCATTTCATTCCCATACTCTGTGGGCTAGATATTTCAGGGTACTCTCTTCCCCAAGAGTAGATTGGCCTAATTCCCTCTTTACCTGTCTGAGATTATTTCTTGCACAGACAATACCCCCTGTGGTCTCATTATTCTGCAAATCATTTAGAATATAAGTTCTATAGTCTGAAGTATTAAACAAATGTCACACATATTGTTCCTGGAAAGACTATGAAGTACATTTGATTTTTTATATATTTTTACTCTTGCTTACTCACAAGCTGTATTTGGATGAAATCAGTGTATTATATAGACAAAAATGAGTTATACTTTTCTCTTGGGAAAGTCACTGTCTTTCTGAATACAATGTCATACCATTCTGTAGATTTAAGAATGTTTAAATATAACAATACCATGGCATTTTATATTTATAGAAATTAATTTCCACTTCTTAATTAATAGGAAGGAATCGAGGTTGAAAAAATTTCATTAAAATGAGTCAAACTTTACTCCTGCCTTTTTGTTGTTGTTTTTGCTGTTGTTTTCTGTTTGGGCAGAAAGAAAAACTTTATATCTATCTTAACATAGGGTGTTTTATCATTTGATTTTATCAAAAGAAAATCAAATTTTAACATGATGTAACAATATTACCAGAGATCTTACCTTTTAAGCCCTTTCAGAGAGCTTGTGCTACAGTTTTATTAATGCCCATAACACACTTATCAAGGAGGTAGTGGAAATAGCCCTTCAACACGAGATAATCCCTTCTTGGAGACTGCAGCTTACCCATGGCCATCCCTAAGAAGGGCCTCTCCTTCCTGTTCCACAGTAGATTATTTTAGAGTAGGCACTTGACCCAAATATGACTCATAAAATTCCCTCTTCAGGGAATTTTGAATGAGACCCTAGAGACTAAGTCTATTAACTGTAGGATTTTGGTTTGGAATTGTGGAAGATTTTCCTCTGTTTCAGGAAAGCCAATATGCTCATATGAAAGCCTGTAAATCAGCTGATAAGCTGGCTTGTAGAAAGAAAGGAGAGCAAATGCAGAAAAAGATGTGGAGAAACTCTGTGGCACCAGAGTAGCTGTCTGACAAATTCAGTTTCTGTATTTTATGCAGTTGAGTTCCCTCTATCCTTATGATATATCATCTTTTAAAAATATGATTTGATCAGGATTTTTTTTTCTTTCCAAACTGTTTTCTGACAAAAGCAAACCTAAACTTGGAATAAGAAAACATGTGTTCTAGTCTTTGCTTTGGCATAAATTTGCTGTGGCCTTACCACGAAGAATTAGATTTTTCTTCTTTCTCCTCCTGCAGTATTATTTGTAACTCCATCCCAGTACTTACTATATATACTGTATTTATTTAAATATATGTCTCCTTCACAAAATGGAGGGATTTTTATTCTTCTCCTCCTGGTATCCTCAGCACCTAGTGCTGTGTTTTGTTGAAACACAGTAACATTTTGTTGAAACAGTAAGAACACCACTGAGTATGTGGATGTCTAGTTTGCCAGGGATGCTTTAACAAGGTACCATAGAAATTGGCTTAAACAACAGAAATTTATTGCTTCATGTTTCTGGAGACTAAAAGTCCAAAATCAAGGTGTCTGCAGGGCCATGCTTTCTCTTAAAGGAGAGAATTCATTGCTTGACTCTCCTCTGGTTTCTGGTGGATGGCCAGAAATACATGGTTTTCCTTGGCTTGTGGTGGCATAATCAATCACTGACTCCATAACATGGCCATCTCTCTCTCTCTCTCTCTCTCTCTCTCTCTCTCTCTGTCCAAATATCTTCTCTTTATAAGGATATCAGTCATGTTGGATTAGGGCCTGTTTGGCCTCATGTTAACTAATAACACCTTCAGAGATCCGATTTACACATAAGCTCACATTCACAGGACCGGGGGTTTTGACTTGAATATGTGTTTTGGGGTATGTGACAGTTTGAAGATTTTTTGTGGATCCCAGAAAAGATCATGTTCTTAAACTAATCCATTCCTGTGGGTATGGGACCCTTTGATTGCATTAGATTCATTTAGATCACATTTGATTAGATTACTTTATGGCCTTTGATTGGACTATGTCAGTGAGGCACAACCCAGATTTGGTCTCCACCCTCTTGCTGGAGGCTTGTATAAGCACAGAACTTAAAGCAGAAACAGAACAAGAAAGACAGCTGCCATTTTTACCCTGCCATGTGGAAGAGGACTCCAGGATGAGCTACAGCTGAGAGAGAGGCTGAGAGAAACCCTGAGAGGCTGAGAGAGAGGCCACAGGCTGGAATCAGTGTAGCACAGGGGCACAGAAAGAGATCCCTGAGAGGCTAGGCCTACGGAGCAGCTCAAAGCTGAAGAGATGAGCCCTGCCATGTGCTTGATTGCTCACAGCTGAGCTCAGGGAGAAAGCAGAAGAGCCAAAGCTGAAGAGAGGAGGCCCAGAAAAAGACAAGCCATATGCCTGAGTGCCCACAGTTGAGTTCGAGGAGAATGTGTGCCTGGAGGGGACCTCAGCAGAAATGGGTCACCATTTTGCCTCACCACATGGCAGGAGTCCATGAGACAGCATCTCTGATGCTACCTTGATTTAGACATTTTCACAGCCTTGGAACTGTAAGATTTTACCCAAAATAAATTCCCTTTATAAAAGCCAACCCGTTTCTGGTATGTTACATTGGCAGTTTTAACAAACTAAAACGGGGGGCACAATTCAATCCATAAAAGTGGAGGACAAGTCACTTTACAACTTTTAGATGAAGTTTTCTCAGAGGGATTAGAATAGAGAATTTCTGAATAGTAGAATTTAGAAGTAGTTGGCTACTTCTAAAATGTAAACATTGATCTCTACATTCCTTTGGTTGACTTGGACATCTTTTTTGTGTTCCTTTCCTATCTGCCTTCAGTAAGTTTTTTGAACATGTTCTTTCTTGTATTAGGAAGGAAAGTATTTTAAGCACTTTGGATATTCTTTCATTTGGTTTTCTCTGCCCCCCTCTCCCTCTCTTTCCCTATATGTTTACGTATGTTAATACTAGAGCTCCTTTAAATAAATGTTATAGGGGTGCTACCTTAAATAATAAAAACATTTTATTATGGGTGATAAGCATATGAGATAGAGAGAAAAGTATAAAAACACTCATATACTCATGACCCAGTTCCCATAATTATCAACACATGGCTAATTTTACTTCATCTGCAGTCCTCTTAACCCCATCCCGCCCATGGATTCTTTAATAGCAAATCTTAGACATAATATCATTTTGTCTGTAAATATTTCAGTATGCAGCTCTAAAAGTTAAAGGATTCAGTGCTTCCTTTTAAAGAGTCAAGTTGGTTTGTGATGAGTATTAAGACATCAACTTCTAATACTTCTTTTACTTAAGCTAGTGTGCTTAGTGACCTCCAAACCTAAAACCTAAAATTTGGTTTTAGTAAAATGGCCTTGATTTTTAGCAAAACGACAATTAAATGTAGCAAACATCCTTTTATTATCTTTTTAATCACTTTTCCTTAATTTCTAGTCTCCTTTTTTTCAGTGCTTGGCTAAGATTAGTAGAGAACTGCAACTCCTTTCCATTGTTTTACATTCCATTCTAGTGATACACGACAATTTTCCAAAAGTTGCATAGAACTTTAAACTGTATAGCAAACCTTACTCCGATATAATAATATGGATTCATATTTCACTGGGCATAGTCATTAAGTATTACTCTAGAAAAATCTTCATCCAGCTGTTTCACATTACTTTCATTTCATAGATCATGTTTAATAGCAGGGGGAAGACTTTTGCTAATGCTTTTTCTTGGGAATTAATCTGCTACCCTCGTGAAAATATAAAGTTTGCGCATATGAGCAGGGACGTAACAAGATTAAGTATTTGGTGAGGATTTCCATTAAGAATGGGAAAATGTGGCACATAGGGAGAGTAACAGCCTTTCAACGTGTTGTATTCATAAAATGCTAAAAATGAATTTAGATTTTAGGTAGTGATGGCTGAATTATAATGTGTCTTGGGGTTGGGGTTGGATGTATACAGGCAGTATACAGGCTTTAATATAAAAGTTCATGGTGTAATATTCTATACTGAGGCAGAGTTTGTGACACCAGAATGGGGATATATCATTCCCTCTTGCCTGGACATAAAATAAACTTTCCATTTCTCTGACTATAATCACTCATAGAATTTTCAAAATTTGATATTTGACCTGGGAATTGGATGAGGATGTCCAGTACCCAGAATGTTTTTATTAATAAGAGTTTGGAGAAATCTTCCTCTATTGTGAGAACAACGCAGTTTTTAATCACAGGTCCGTGCAAGTTAAAGATTCAAAGGAATGATCATTAATTGTATACCTGTCCTAGAATGCAGAACTTCAGATGGTTTTTGATGTCTCTCTGGCTCCAGTTATTAATATACTGCTTTGTCTGGCATTGAACCTGCCAGATACTTTTTCACTTTTGTTTCTCATGCAATAATTTACTTCATATTCCCTTTAATTTGCTTGTCTTTTCACTGTTACTCAACCTTCAAGCTGCAGTATCAACTTAAAGACTGCCATAAAATACTTTCACTTTTTCTATATCATTATTTTCCATAATTTTAATAGCTTATGAGCAAATCATAAATCAAAGAGACATTTATAGCATTAGAGTTCAGCACAGGTGGGCTTAATTTATCTCTTGCAACAAAGAGTTGGATCTCCCTGCAGATAGTGGTAGTATTCCTATAGTCCAGTCTTGTTCTCTAACCACAGATACTCCCTCCAGCTTTTTGTGTTTTTTTTTTTAAATCACTGTAGGCCTAAAAAAATACTGTATTCCTTTCGATTACTAGACTTCCCATTATAAGAAGTATGGATTAGAATTTGAAATGAGAAAGGGGCAGATCTTAACTATCAGAAAGTTTCATTGTTCTTTCTATTCTTAGACAAAAAAAGTAGATATTTATTATTACATAAGTAGCAGAATACTTATTAATAGATAATATATATTGGGTAAAAAATATTTTTTCTTCCACTGACACGGTCATTCCACTACTGAGAATCTAAGGGAAAACAGATAAGAATGAAATATTGAAGCAGAAAGTGATTCACTGCAGAGTTTTTATGGTAACAAGAAATGAAAATCACACAAATATTCTATTACAAGTGAAAGATAAATTAATAGTTAAGTAAATTTGGGGACATGCATTCAGCATGCTATTAATTACTCATTTAAATGACAGCAAAAGTTATGTAATTTTATGAAACTTGCTAAGTATAATAGCTATTGTACTAAACATCTATAATACTTATGAAAAGTAAAATGAAAGTGTTAGAAAATTTAAAAAAAACTTTACAGTGGTTGTGTTTGGTGAAACAATTATGGTGGTTTCTTTCTTCTACTTTGTCTATTTTTCCAATTTTCTGTGACACAATTATAGCACCACTACTTGAAATCTATCTTATAAAAGGTTGAACAATATGTTGCGGATTATTGTCATGCTGTAAGCTTAATTCAATTTATGTAACCTCGCACAGCAGTCTAAATCTGAAGGAAAATGTATGTGATTATATTGCAATATATGACATAGCAAATGTAGTAGAATGATAATGGGAAAATCTAGGTGTTCATGGTAAAATTCTTTAAACTTTGCTGAAAATTTAGAATATTGTATGTTATGGTATTGAGGGAAAAAAACAAAAATAAGCTCTAAATTTTAGGTAACCTATTTACAAGTAAGATTTCAGAGTACCATCTTTTTTTAAGTTGTAGGCTGCTAGTATATGCTTATTATTCACTTTACAATTTTGTTTTTTTCTGGAATAATCTGTGTGTATGCAAAATAGTCAAATATTGGGGGTTGTGCAAGTCAATTTGTAACATATATTGATTTTTTTTCTTGTGCTTTTTGTCATCTTGACTGTAAGATTGCCTCTATGATAATCATGATAATTTATTGCATTTTCAACTAAATAACAGCTCCATTATTGCCTTTAAAACTTGATTGATATGTAGATGTAATATTTGAAGAATTTATTTATAGGGAAACAAAAAGTACAGCTTTCACAAATACTGTCACTGTAAATATATATTTTCACATATCTGAAATATATTACATGTTACATACAGATACATAAATTAAACATTATTAAAGAGATGGTAACCAGCTGTTTTCCTTCTTCAGTGGTGCTAGAATGAGTGGAAGTGGGATAAATATATAGCAAAAAGGATTCTTGTATGTATATATATTTAATTTGGGGACAATACATGTTTCATTAAAGTGACGTGTATGTGTGTATAATGATTTAAACATAGAAATAATTGGCTTGAGAAGTTCTATCCAGAAATGTATGTGACAAATTCAAATATAGTTACAGGCATTTTTCATTTATGAACTCATAAATTGAGTTTAGAAGGCTCGAGGCAGTATAAATTCAATATATATATTCAATATCAATGAAGAATGGATGAAGGGAAGATAAAAATATATCTCATTCCTGGTGTGCTTTTCTTAAAAGTTTTTTTTTTTTTTTTTCCTTTTTAATGCAGTTAGACTTTCTTTTTTAGAACATTTTTAGATTTGCAGAAAAATTGAATAGATAGCACAGAGAGGTTTCATAAGCCCTCAATACAGTTCCCCCCATTACTCACATCTCACATTAATGCTACAATTTTCACAATTAATGAACCAATATCAATACATTATTATCTAAAATTCACTCACTTTATTCAGATTTCTATAGTCTTTATTTAATGTCCTTTTTCTGTTCCAGTATCTCATCCAGGATACTATATTATATTTAGTTGTCTTTAGGCTCCTCTTGACCATAGCATTTTCTTAGACTTTCTTCGTTTTCATGACTTTGATAGCTTTGAGGAACTTGTCAGTTGTTTTGTAGGATACCTCTATATTGAAATTTGTCTGATTGTTTTCTCATGATTAGACTGGCTTTTTAAATATGTGTTTTGGGGGAGGAAGATAACAGAAGTAAAGTGCCATTTCACAATATCATGTCAAGGAGACATGCTACTAGCATAATTTGTGACTGCTGATGTTGACCTTGATCATCTGGCTGAAGCAGATGGTCAGGTTTCCTCCCTCCTCCTTTCTGTAATGTACTCTTCATAAGGATGTCCTATGCGCAGCCCATACTTGAAGAGTGAGGAGTTCTGTTTCCTCTCCTTTAGGCAGTAGTATCCACATAAATTTTTTTTGGGGGGGTGGGGGGATTCTTCTGCATGTGTGATTTGTTTCTTCTCTCCAATTAATTAATTTATTCAATCATTTTTTTATATCAGTATGGTCTCATGGATATATATTTTATACTACTTTGTTTTGTTGCCCAAATTGTTCCAGTTTTGGCCATTGGGAACAATTTTATTTGGTCCCTATGCCCATTTGACTTACCCTCATCAATCTTTTTTTTAGTACTGCCTTACTTTCTAGCACTACAAGATGCTCCAGGCTCATTTAATATATTTACTGCCTGTACCCTAGATTCAACCATTTCTCCAAGGAGCCCGATTCATTTTACTGGAGAAAAGTATTATAAATCCAGAGTGCATGTTAGGTGAGGTCGTTGCTACTGGAGTGCCATTTCTTTAAGAACTTCTCAGGTGACAGAGTAATACAGTTTAAGTGCATATACTAACCCATGTATATACACATACTTATAAATATTTCTATGTATAATCATCTGCACCTGTATTAAGTTAAATGTGAGTTTTTACTGATGTCTCCAACTCTAACCATTACCACAAGGTTCATGCTAGCCTCCTCCCCTTTGACCTGTAAATTTCCACTCCACCAGTGAGAACCTGACTTGCACCATCCACCATCCATTTACTTACTTGTTGAATTCCAGTAGACATGTATAACAGCATCAGAACTGTTAACCCACAACTCTGTGGAAACAACTTTATCAACTTAAGTATAGTCTTATGTGCAGTTCCTTTTGCCTTTAGTCTTAAAGATTTCATTCTGTTATTCCACCACCTTCAGTGAAATTGTTTCATACATCTGTAAAACCTTTAGATTCTCTTGCCATAGTTGCATTATTTCCTGGATTCCCTTAATTCTTTAAACAACTTTTTACAATTTGAATACATTAAGGTACACTCTGTGTTACAAAGTTCAATGGGTTTTGACAAATGCATAATGTCAAGTATCCATTATTGTATGATAGCTACAGTGCCATACAGAATAGTTTTATCACCTACAAAATACCTTGGGCTTCACTTATTCATCCCTTTCTCTTCACCCCAAAAACCTGGCAACCACTGATCTTTTTACTGACTCTGTAGTTTGTCTTTTTCAGAATGTTATATAATTGTAATTATAAAGTATGTAGCGTGTTTTCTTAACCTTATTTGACACCTGTATACCTTCTTTTGGCGAAGTGTCTGTTTAGATATCTTATCTATTTTTAAATTGGATTGTTTGTTTATTTGTTGTTAAGATTTAAGTGTTCTTTGTAAGTTTTATTCACTAAGTTTATTACAATGTAATACATATCATATATATGTGGCTTGTCTTTTCGTTTTCTTAGCAGTGTCTTTTTTTTTTTTTTAAAGATTTATTTATTTACTTTTTTATCCATTTTTTAACACCCTCCCCCTTTTTCTGCTGTTTTTGTGTCCATTCACGTGGCAATTCTCTGTGTCCGTTTCCTGCCCCTCTTCTCATCCTTCTCCTGTGTTCACTGGGATTCCATCCTGGGAACCTCCGACGTGGGAGAGAGGCGTTCTGCCACCTGTGCCACCTCAGTTCCTGGTTTTACAGCACGTCTCAATCTGGTTTTCCCCTGAATCACTCTCCTGCCACGGCACTCTCCTGCTACGGCACTCTCCTGCTACGTCATCATCTTGCTGCGTGCATCATCTTGCTGCGTGCATCATCTTGCTGCGTGCGGCGCACCCACGCATGTGGCCTGGTGCACCCACTCGCGGGGCTTGACGGCACACCCGCGTGTAGGGCCTGGGGCGGGGCTTGGTGGCATGCCTGCTCACATGACCTGCCGGCCCACGCACCTTCTATATTTTTTCTTTATTTTACCGGGAGGTCCCAGGGATCAAACCCCAGTCCCTCCATATGGTAGACGGATGCCCAACCATTTGAGCCACTTCCATGCTGCAGCAGTGTCTTTTGAAGAAAAGCTTTTTTAATTTTAGTAAAGGTACAAGTTACCAATTTTTTCTTTCTTGGAAAGAAAAATTGCTTTTCATGATGCATCTAAAAATTCATCTCCAAACCCTATATTCACAAGATTTTCTCCTGTTATCCTCCAGAAGTTTTGTAGTTTTCATTTTGCATTTTGTTCTGTGATCCATTTTGAGTTAATTTTTGTGATAAGTATAAGGTCTGTGTCTAGATTGCATATAGATATCTAATTGTTCCAGCACCATTTTTTGAAAAGACTATCATTTCTCCATTGACTTGCCTTTGTTTCTTTGTAAAAGTTCACCTAACTATATTTGTGCAGTCTATTTTTGCTCTCTATTCTGTTCCATTAATCTATGTGTCTATTCTTCTGCCAGTGCCATACTGTCTTGAACACGTTAGCTTTATAGTAAGTCTTAAAGCTTTTAATCATAGTTTGTTTTTTAAGCACACAGATTAAAAAGATGAATGAAGCCAGTCTTCATCAAAGAGACAGAATACATATTCAAAGGTCCTTAAAAAAGTCTTTCTAAATCAGCATTGGTTCTTTGGCTTATATTTACTAGTAACTTTTAGATCAAACCTTTAAAGATATAATTCTGTTGGGATTTTACTTTGGTTAGTGTAGTGATAAATAAATGAACCAGTGACATAAATTTATATTTAACCTACCTAAATCCAATTTTATGAGGAAGTTTTTCCTTTGGTTCCTTTCTTACACAAATATTCCCTTGGGTTGTTTACTATTTAGGTATCATTATGATACAATCCCTTTACTTTTGAAAAGCATTTTATACACACAGAGCCAATGATACAAATTTTATCAAGATGATGGTTTAATACTAGCTTTATAATGCAAAACACTTTCATATTATTTAGCATTCTTGTTGTAACAGAAAAACTCCAAATAACAGTGTCTTAAACAAAACAAATTTATTTCTCTCACACATTCAAGAAGTCTAGAGGTCAGTTCAGGGTTGTACCCTAAAAAAGATCCAAATTCCTTCTATTGGTTCTTTCACTATGTATGGTTTCCATTTCAAGACTAACTCTTGATCCAAGATGACTGCTGGAGTTCCAGGCATTACATCCCCATCCTAACTATCAAGATAGAAGAAGGCATAAGAGTAAACCTTCTTAATTTAGGCACACTTCCTGGAATTTTCATAGAATACTTCGGGTTATATCTCATTGGTCAGAACTTAGTCAGATAGTCACAACTAGCTAAAAAGAAGCCTGGGAAATGCAATCTTTATTTCAGCTGGCCATGCACCAAGTTAAAAATCAGTCTTCTCTTACTGTGATAGAAAAAATAAATCCTCCCAACCCCTAAGTCTACATCCTAATCCCCAGAAACTGTAAATATTTTACTTAACCTCACAAAAGAGACTATTGATGTAAATAAATTAGGAATTGTGAGAGGAAAAGATTATCCTGGAGTATCCAGGTAGGTCCAAAGTATCACAAGGGAGGCAAGAGGGAGGCAAAGAAAATCGAAGAAAAAAGGAGATGGGATGATGGAAGTAGATGACACAGTTTTGAAGAGGGAGGAAGGGGCAAGTAGCCAAGGCAGCCTCTAGAAACTGAAAAATCAAGAAAAGGGCTTCTTCCTTGGAGACTATAAGGACTCTATTGCCAACACCTTGAGTTTAGCCCCTAAAATCTCATTTCAAACTTCTTGATGCTAACAAAAGCAGGTTCTTTCTTCCCAATGTGCCTTTAAGCCAATTCCTGAGACACCAGGATTTCAAAGAGAGAAAGAGTTTATTTGGGTGCACAAAGGAGCACAGTGGCCTAATGGCCCCAACTGCCTCCCAGATCTGCAGGAATTCTAATATTTTATAACATCAGGGTGCTAATGGATAATTGGTGTAGAGCTGGACACAGGTTCCTTCATTAATAAACATTAAGGCTCCGAACAGGATGGCGGTGGGTATGGTACCAACCCAGGGTCAGTCATAAGGATCTAGGATAGGGTTATACAGAACAAAGGCTAGTTACAAGGTCTTTCATATGGATATTAAGCAGAGGAGGGTGAAGTAGTTACCATCCCAATAGTAAGCATATACAATAGTAGGCCTAATCCATAAACAAGAGTAAAGTCATTCTAGAATTATCATCACAAAGGTAAGCATACACAGGGGTAGGACAAAGTCTAGAGTAGCCATAAACAAGGGTGAGACCACTCTAGCTAGCTTCAGTAATTTCAAGTATTAACCTTTGGTTATTTTATAACATAAAGGCATCTATATAATGATTTAGTAATCAAAATTATTATTATTATTTTTTTATTTGAGAGCACGGGCTCTTTTTTTTTTAAATTGACTTTATTTTTTCTTTTTGGTGTACAGTTCTGTTATCAGACTTTGTCTAGGTTCTTTGACTATGCTGCAGAAATGAATTTCAAGAGCACTTTGGGTTAGTTAGGCCAGTAATTTATTAAGGTAAGGAGGGAGGAGAAATGGGAGAAAATAACAGATCATAGGTCCCAGAGAGAGAAAGGGCCTGAAGAATGGTAAAGAGGGCTGATTTATAGACTACAAATTCCCATTATAGATTATAAATGCCCAGGTTTTACTTGTGTTGATCCATGCAGGGGGGACATGGTAAGAGCAAGGCGCAGAAGCCAAGAGTGACGAGAGTGGAGCGGATTTGAGCTTTGCACCTGCTTTTTAACCCATTAATTATTCCACCCCTCTGCTAATGGCATGGGAGGAGTTCCAGCTATTTGCTGTTTTGATTGATTACCCCACCCATCAATCCCCCGGGTGGGCCCAATGATAATGTCCCTGGAGAATATCCGGGGTATCTCCTGGCTTCCAGAGGAAATATCACTTGAGGGTCTTCCAGCAGCCATCTTGGGAGTATTGATATCCACATGGATTTCTTGCCAGGTTCCAGATCCATTGATTCCCTATATGAAGCTTGCTTCAGTTCTATGAGTTCCTATCCTCACCCCCCTTGCTCTCCGTGTCCATTCGCTGAGTCATCTTCTGTGTCTGTTTCTTGCCTTCTCTTCTCATTTTTTCCCTCCAGGCTGCACCGGGATTTGATCCTAGGTACCTCCGATGTGGGAGAGAGGCACCCTGTCACTTGTGTCACCTCAGTTCCTGGTTTCTGGTGCGTCTTGCCTTGACTATCCCCTGCATCTCTCTTTTGTTGCGGCATCATCTCACCGTGCATCCATGTGGGTCCAGCTCACCGGCTCACCTTTTTT
>JAQZBX010015711.1:0-17661 GCA_029593785.1 Cabassous unicinctus
AAACTGAAAAGGAAAACAATATTAAAATGGGCTCTGAGGGGACAAGCCACATATCATAAAGCTGAGTGGTGAAAAATTCAAGCATATCAGTATAAATAATCAAATTTAATAAAATATTTAAAAACAATAAAATAAAACTCTGAAATGCAAATAGAACCCAAACAAAATACATAGAACACATCAATCTTAGCAAAACACATCAAAAGAAAATCCAAAATTAAACAAACCACACTGACAACTAATTCTACAAAGAAAAAAATTTAATTACTTCTAATCTGTGCAGTCATATGATTATTACATACATATTGATGAATTGAAGCTAAACTATGAGGCAAATAATGGAAGAATCAGTGCAGAATTTGGGTTGGTTACCTGGATGTGGAAAATTTGAAAGATGGGATACAGGAAAATCACACACAAACTAAAAACTAGATTACAGGATTGATATTATATTTATACCAGGAATGGATTTGTTAAAAATGAGTGGCAAATTTACTTTTACCAATCTACCCATGGGCAGAGTTATACAATGTCAAACCTCAAAGGAGATGAGGATATCTAGGAAATGTAGAGCATGGAGAATCAAACAGAGTAAAACATGTCTTAAATTGGCTTTAGAAAAGAGATTAAAATGGGAGATGCTGAACTTTTCAGGTCTAGATTCCCAAACTCTACAATCAGATAATTCACTCGATCTCTATGGATAGAAAGAAAGAAAAGAAAAGAGTCTAAAAATATTTTAAAAATTGTACTTTATAGAATCTGGAAGAATGGGGAAGATGATTTTCTTACACAATCACTTCAATGTATTGAGTTACACTGTGATGAGACAAATACAATTATGTTGATATTCTAAAAAGTACAGTTCTATGCTCTAAGCTCTAAGCTGTTTTCACTTGGTAAATAAAAGAAAATGACACCAGAGTTAAAATAAAAGAGTGGGATTGTGGGAAGCTGATGATGGACTAACAGGCAGAGGTAAATGGTCTCATAAAAAGAAGGGAGAACGAGCCAAAAGATGTCCAATGAACCTGCTTTGAGGGTCAGCAGACCAGGACAGTGCAACCCAACTCTCAAGAGGGTGAGGGACATAAAGATGAAGAAGTTGAAATGACAAATGTGAGTTACCAAGCCCTGTGGTGGATAGGAAGGGCTCTGCTCCCACAAACACAAGATATTAAGCTAGGGTAAAGCTCCTGGCTCACTCAGCCAACTGATAGGGGAACAGAAACCTTCCTCCCTGTCAGCTGTTTCAAGGGAAAAGGGCGAGGAGGTCAGGGTGATTTTCTTCAGTGAATAAAGCCAGCAGAGACTGCTTTGAAACTCAGCTGTGGAGATTCAACACAGGAACAAAGGAAAGCCAAGACTGAAACACTTCTGTGGAAAGGTGAGCTAACTAGTGCCATCTGGTGGCCAATCTGCAAATTGCATGGACAAAAACTATGCTCTCTGTATCCAACACCTAGGAGAAAAACTGCACCCCACTTGTGAGTGCCTGGCCCAATTTTGAATAATTAAGTTGGAGAATTTTAAAAATTGAGAATAAGTTAAACCAAATCTCAAAGAAGAGTTGTGATTAAAAAAAAACAATAGGTAAAAGAGAGAAATTACTCATTAGAGTAAATTCACCAACATATGCCGAGACATTAGCAAACAATTACAAGCTATACTAAGAAACAGGAAGATATGGCCCAGCCAAAAGAACAAACCAAATATCCTGAAGAGATAAAGGATTAGTATAATTAACCAATGATAATCAAACAATTCTCCTAAATAACTTCAAAGAATTTTAAGAAAATATGACTAAAGAAATAAAGGATATTAAGAAAACAATGGGAGAGTACAAAGAACAATTTGAAAGCCTATAAAGAAAATAACAGACTTTATGGGTATGAAAGACATAATGAGATCAAAAATTTATTATAGGCATATAAGAGCAGATTTGAAATGATTGAAGACCAACTTAGTGATTTTGAAGAAAGAATATCTGAACTGGAAAAGTGAGGAGAACAGAAAGAGAATAGAATGGAAAAAATGGAACAGCATCTCAGGGAATTGAATGACAATGTGAAATGCACAAATATTTGCATTATTAGTGTTCCAGAAGGAGAAGAGAATGGAAAAGGGGCAGAAAGAATATTTGAGGAAAGAATGACCAAAAACTTACCAACTCTTATGAAGGACATAAATATCAACATCCAAGAAGGATAACGTACCTCAAACAGAATAAATCCAAATAGACCTATCCTGAGACAACTTTTATTCACAATGACAAATATCAGAGATAGAGGATTCTGAAAGCAGCAAGAAAAAAGCAAAGCATCACATGCACAGGAAACTTAATAAGATGAAGTGCCAACCTCTCACCAGAAAACATGGAGGAGAGAAGAAAGTGGTGTGATGTATTTAAGGTAATGAAAGAGAAAAACTGCCAGCTCAGAATTCTGTATCCATCAAAACTGGCCTTCAAAAATGAAGGTGAGGTCAAATTCTTCACAGACAAACAAAAACTGATAGAATATGTTACCAAAAGACCAGATTTGCAAGAGCTACTAAAGGGGGTGTTGCAGACTGAAAGGAAATAAAACAACGGTGAGAGAATTGGAGAAGAGTTTAGAAATGAAGATTATTAGGAAGGATAAACTAAAGGATAAGAAGACAGACAGTAAAATGATATGAAAATAGAGAGTCAATGGACAAAATGGTTGCAAAAAGTAATGTCTTTACAGTAATCACACTGAATATTAATGGATTGAACTCCCCAATCAAAAGACATAGACTGATAGAATGGATTAAAAAATATGAGACATCTGTATCTTGTCTGCAGGAGACCCACCTCAGACATAAGGACACAACCAAGTTAAAAGTGAAAGATTGGAAAAAGGTATTCCATGCAAATAGTAAGCAAAATAGAACTGGAGTAGACCAGATAAATGTAAAATAACAACATTATAGTATATGAACAATAATTACTCACTGTAACTGGAAAATTGTTCCTATGATCAATGTTCTATAACTTTTTTCATACAAAATAAAATAAAAGAGTGGACAAAGATATATCTAAATTTAATCAATGCTAAGATAATTCTCATTTTTACATTTCCAAAAAGATATATATCTTGAAATTTGTTGTTTCTTAGCACTGTGGCATAGTTTAATTAACAGCCATTTTCTTTGTGATATGTAAAATAATGACACATCTTACAATGATCAAAGGAATTATGATCCTGCCAATATTAAGCAAATAATTTTCAGTGTCATTCTAGTAGTTCATCTATCTTGGCCTCTCTTTAAAGACTACTCAGAAAAATTCTAGAAGTTTAAGTTAGGTTATTTGAGAGGATATTAAGAGTCATAACTCAGCACAAAATATATGTCTGATCATCATACCCTTGAGAAAATTAATCCAAAGGAAAAATGTTAAAATTAATGGAATATATATGAAAAATTACAGAATTAAGAATCATCTGACCTACATAAGTTTTATTCCTGTGCTATTCAAATAGTCTTTAGGTGTCTATTAGAAATGTAAATATTTCTACCCTCCCCAGTCTTACTGACTCAGAATACCTGTTGAGTACCTGAATCTACATTGTAATAAAACTTTTAAGTGTAATTAAATGTAAGGAAATTTAAATTTGAATTCAAGTGTTACAAATTCAACCTTTGCTGACAGTGAGGAACATAATGCAAAAACAAAACCATTTAGGATTACAATTGAGGAAGATAATAATAAAATGGGATAAGAATTGAAGAAGAAAAAAATGTGAATGGGGGAGAATTGACAGAAATTAAACAAAGGGATTGGATACCATGTCTCTGAAATTGTAATTTTTGGTAGTTAATATGAAGAATCTACTTTTCGTTTCATGTGGAGAGTTTACAGGTGTGTATTACATTGTTTTAAAGACAAAGGGAGTATGATAGTAAAAGAAAGAGAACATAATTGAAGTGCACTACTGTTGTGGTCCACTTTTTAAAAAGAAAGTAAATCAGAACTTATAAGAAGGTCCCACTTAACTTTTAATAACTTTTTTCCCTAAAAAGATGGACAGATCATTAGAAATTAGGCTAAGTAAAATAAAATGGTCACCTACATTGAGCATTGCTGGGAGTGGGCCCTTTCTGAGAAATGACAGTGACTTTTCAGAAGACAAAAACAATGCACTGAAGAGGCTGTCTGAGAAAGTAGATCACATCCCCTAAAGTTTCAGTTAAGCAACTCTGTTGATAACCTTGTTTCTCTCTAGTAGCTATAGCTTATCTGCATAGACAAGCATACTGTATTAATTAATGTATATCAGGTTCCTGCATTGCAAGACCTGTTTGTAAGCCCCTCCTATGTAATAAGTAACTTTAATGATTCCCTAAATGCCTTTATAAGCAACTGTGATCAAGATGGCTTTTGAAACTCTCACTCTCATTTTCCTCTTGTGGCAGGTTAGTGTAGGAAACAAGAAGACTGATGGTCAGAACACAGCTATGAGACCCCACCCAGAAACCCCCTGAGGGTCGGCAGCTACTTGAGAACAAAGCTGTACCCACAACCAAAAAGCCCACCAAGACCTTGGTACTGAGGTCCCATTTGAGACTCCCAGGCTCAAAAGAAGCCCTGGATAACTCCAAAAAGAAAAGCCTCCTCATTGGATCCCTGAAAGCAAAAAATGTAGAAAGGCAACCAATCAAGACAGCAAATAGCTGAGCTCCCTCTTTAATATGGGGAAAGGGGAAGAGGAAAGGCCCCAGGGCTCCACTTTGTGAGGCTCACCCTGCAGCAGACCTGTACCCATGTTTCAGGTGTGTACTATCTCTTTTCTTGCTTCTTACTAAACTCTTCATTGCCTTGCCTACTCTATGGCATGTCCATAAATTCCTTTATTTGGCGCAGCTAACCTAGAAGCCCAGAGCACTCCCGCAACACCTCTTTGAGTGGTCCCTGCTCCAGCAATTTCTCCTTCAAAAAACTTGCATCTTTGATTATATTGGTGACTTTTATCTTTTAATAAAGGGAATAGAGGGTATTTGGCAATGGAGAATTTGGCAGAAAGCATTGTAATTCAGGAGAGGGCATTAAATTTCACCCAACCTTGGTTGTTAATCCCTTTCCCCCTACTTCTTACTTCATATGTAACTTTGGAAGATAGCTTAGGTAATTCTCTGTGCCACATTTTCCAGTTGAGAATTAAACAAGGAAACTCCTGACATTTCCATTCCCTCATTTTTCCCTGACCATTAATAGTTCAGTATAAAAATGTTATAAAATGATTATAGAAGCTTTCCTTGCTTTACTTTAAAATTGACCATTAAAACCATAACATTGACTGATAGATTCATCATAATCCATAGTTAAGGACAGACTTTCCTAATTGGTTCATGCATTTCTATTTTACTTTTTTGCTTATAATAATACATTAAACAATGACAAGCCTGCCATGCAAAAGAAAAAATTAGGACCTTGACAAAATCTAGTACTCAGTTATTACAATTTCAGAGACATATGAAGTTCAGTTCCTGCTGTTCAATTTCTCTTACTCCAGCCCCCTTTACATCCTAAGTATTTTTTTTTCTCTTCACTTCATACTCTTCTCACAGAATCCTCCTAAGTTATATTCCCAAAAGTTTCTGTCTCTGAATCATTCCCTCTCTGATCTCTTTTTTAAACCATATATTTTGCTTGCAATTTCTTGTTCACAGGATTGTAGTTTAGCTGTATTCTGATTTCTTACTTGTAGGCCACCCACATTTTCACTGTGCCTGCAATTCTTTCATTGCTTTCCACAACCCAATTCCACTGGAACCTCAATCTGTTCAACCCTAATGGCCTACATGGGAGATGAAAGCTCAGTCCCCCAGGGTGACTGAAATAATAGCCAAGCTGTTCCTGAACCCTCTTCTTTGATGGTGCAAAGGTAACTCTGACCCTGTAGAGGCTAAACTACTGCATGTCTTTGTCATTAGGGAACACTAATGAAGAGAGGGAAAGAAAGAAAAGCAGACTTTGAGACCTCTGCAAAGGAGTAAGTCTAATCAGATGCGAAGCCCACTCCACATGCAAACTAACAAAAACATTTCAACTCCTCTTTTACTATCTACTTCCATTCTCTGATAGGGATTATTGACATTTAATCACTCTAATAAAAAGTGGTAGGTAAACACATTCTATGCCCCACATTTCAATCCCAAAGCAACTCTATATTGAAAATAACACCATTCATTGAGGAAAAGAAAAAATGTCCTGATAGACCAAATTAATGTTACCTAGTTTCTGGTTTTGGGTATCTAATATATAGGTGACAAAATCTTTGACAGTGTGGTACTACTGCATACTTTCTCTTTGTCTCTTGGCCCAGCTGGAGCTGAATCTATGGGGATGAGTTCATCTTACTCCTGGGACACAGGCACGAAGTACCTAGTCTCAGATACTGCAGGCTCTGAGAGGGACAGAGGCTAACAGTGCATAGCCTCACTAGGCCAAGTGACTACCTATCTGCCTTTAATTTTGCTGGATCTTGAAGTATAATTCAGGCAGTTTTATGCACTGGTCAACCAGTAGCAGAGAAGAAATCTGTAGATGCCTGGATTTGTCTGACCAAGAGCTGATGCACTTGAACTCCATGGCTGTCAACTCTGAGGGCACAGAGGATTAGAGTTCTTCCTCTTTCCCCCTGTTAACTGGAGTCCTGCCCCATCCATTGGTTAATGTAACCTTCAGGACATCCAAGGAACATTTGGTGGTGTCTGCCCCTGCCAGGTCTTCTCACCTGGAGGGATGTACTCAGATTCAAGACAAACAGAAACTGTCCCAGCTGCTGCTTCTCACTCCAGTAAATTCCACAACTTGTCAAAGGTCCCTAGAGTTCTGCCTCCAGCTCTAACCTGGATCTCTTCTCCCCTTCCAGCTCCAGGCCCACCCATATACCTCTCCTAATCCTGACTCCAAAACCCCAAATTGTTTCCCACAGGTGACTAAGAATTTCATTATTCTCATAAGGAAGAAAGCGTTAATCCCTGTGTGATGGTTAAGCTAATGTGTCAACTCAGCCAGGTAATTATGCCCTGGTGTTTGGTCAAGCAAGCATTGGGTTAATTGTAATACATGAGCATTTACGGACTTTTGTCACCAGTGAGTTTACTGCATGGATGGTTGATTACATCTGCATCAATCAGGGAGACTGCATCAGCAATGGATGATGCTTTTATCCAATCAGATGAATGCCTTAAAAGGGGAAGTGATTTCAACATTCAGAGAGAATTTCACAGCTTATCTTTGGATGGTCAACTTCTCCCAGAAACTCATCAAGGAGCTTTCATTGGGCTTTCATTGGAGCCCCTGGTTTGCAGTCTGCCTGTGGAACCTGAACTTGTGCATCCCCATGGTCACATGAAAGACTCTTATAAAA
Source organism: Cabassous unicinctus (assembly GCA_029593785.1). NCBI lineage: Eukaryota > Metazoa > Chordata > Mammalia > Cingulata > Chlamyphoridae > Cabassous > Cabassous unicinctus. The sequence continues at coordinate 7,401 of JAQZBX010015711.1, forward strand.
TCTCTTATTATTGACAGATATCTCCTGTTGATTCTGTTTCCCTAGAGAACCCTGACTAATACACCTTTTACACTAGAGGGGAACCATGACAAGCTTAGTAGATTACAAAAATGTTCCTTAGTATATTACTGGTTGCATGTAGTGGTTTGTTAATTAGAAAACATTTAAGTCATTCAGGAGAAAAATAATAAGGCATATTCTCCATGGCACAGACCTCAAGGCACCTATGTGTGCAGGGCACAGTCCAAGCAGAATAGTCCACAGGGACACTAAGAGGACCCTCAAAGCAGTGTCTTGGGCACCTTTCCAGGTGTTGGTCGAAGGTTGCAATGCTGTGCATGCTCCTTTCATTTCTGGATTTCCCCTGATTTAAACCTTGGTTTTCATCAGCTTTCAGGGTTGGCCTGGGCTCCAGGGGCCACTCTGGATGCACACTTGCCCACCTCTGCCAATTTTGAGCTCTCCTGATTGATTCAGGCCCCATTGGGCCACATTGTCTTTAGTGTCCACTTCTTTCTGAAGTGACTGTAGCATCTTTGTGGTGACAGGCATTGTCTCCTTGTCAGGCAGGTCTCAACAGTGTTTTTGACCCCTCTGGACTTCAGGAATATTCCTGTGCATGGTGAAAACCCATGGCTGCCATCTGCATGCATGGCAGATTACATTGGAGAAAAACCTGGGGACTTTGCTGTGGTGATGGTAAAGTGATTTGAAGTTATCTATTGCCCAAGCCCAGGCCTGCTCTCAGCTCGCTCAGACCTGGTGGCACATGGAGATTTTGTCTTGCCCATCCCCAAGGCACCTCTTCCAAGGTGGATGGTGAAAGATCCATAGCTTCAGCCTCCCAAACCAGCCAAGCAATGTAGCTGTTCTAGGAAAGGGGCAAACAATTCAGTTGGATACTAACTCTGGGTTTTTATATTGTCCTGGCTAGTCTATGTAGATGGAGCCAAAGTCTGAAGAGTAGTGGGGATTGACACTTGCCTTGAAAATTGGTTCAGAGCCTGAAAGGACTAAAGTGAAAATTGTATCAGTCTTGATGGCTCTACTAGAAGTCAGGATCATAATGATTGAAATAGGCAGTTGCCTGGGGAAAGGAAGGAGGGCCCTGGTGGGATGGGGGTGGGGTCCAGTTAGTAGGAGTTTCCAGGCAATATAGGCAGTCTCTTCATGTGTCAGCAACTGGTTATTAACCCTTTTGTGCCTAATTCTCAAAAAAGCCTTCAACTGGAGCTTTATGAAATATCAGACTGAGAAATACATCTAACAAGATTGCTTTTTCCACAGAATTCAACCATGAATAAAGAATTTTACCTAAAGACCTACTAATGAAAAATAAACAAAAATGTAGGATTGAGAAGTGATCTGGGACTCTTAAATGCAGAATTTTGTAATAAGTAGTATGCAAGGATTTTAAAGTTCCTTTCAATAGACTAGCACTTGCAAATATTTATGAAATAGCTGTGATTCAAAATTCTATTATGTTGTTCACTTCCAATTTTTATATATCTTTAAATGTAATTAATAGGACTAGTTTTAAACAGAAAATAACTTTGGACATTAACTGAAAAATGCACAATTAAAGATGATGTGTCATAATTGTTTTATAGTGTTAACCTGTATGTAAATAACAATGAAGAATGAAACATAAATAAACAGCTAATTAAGGAGTAATTTCTGGTAGTGCATACATTTTTTTTTCATTTAAAATGTCATTATCCACCTCATAACTTGGAATTAAATTTAGTTTGAATCTTAAAAGAAAAATAAGGTTGTCTGTCCTGGAATATTGGAGGACCTGAGGATGAAAAATCCCCACAACTGTGAGTAAGGCAGTGGATCATTCCCTACATTAAAAATGTGTTGCAGCCTTCTATCTCCAGGACGGTGGTGAAGAAGGTGAAGAAGGTGGTAGCTGGGGAGCCTGCTGATGGGGCTGGCGGAGATAGGTGCTCCTACCTGTCACCCCTCCGCCACTGTGGGCCATGGCCCCTGGAAGGACTCGAGTCCCCGCTCTTCACTTCCCTACACACGGCCGGGATGATCCCCAGTATGGCAGCTCCACACCTTCTGCAGGACACCAGCTACCTGCTCACTGACCCGCCACTAGTGCAAGAGCACGAGGGATTCATGCTGTGTGGCTGCCTGGTCTTTGACCCAGATGTCGCCAGTGCCCGGCCCCAGAATGCGGGTGCACTGTCACTGCCTGTGCTTGTGCCAGCTGCCCAAGGCTGACCTGCAGTGGGGAAGGCTGCCAGGCTGAGCTCTGCTATCACCACAAGCAAACATGGCATCCAAAATACACCTGCTGTATGACCTGTCAACAGAGGGTGTAGAGTTTGAGACATAGAGCAAGTATCTTCAGCTCTGTTAAGGGCAAGAATCTGGACCAAATGGCATCAGGTCTTGCACGGATGCAACGCTGACATCTTCAAGACAATTGTAGAAGCTATAATCACAAGAACTGTGCAGAATGTCGTGGTGGATTTTGCTGGCTTTGCCTGAAAGAGATCTCAGACTTACATTATCTCAATACCTCCAGCTGTACATTCTTGGGCAAGAAACTATGTTGCAAGAAGAAGACAATTCTAGGCACATTGATTGGTGCTCTGGTGGGGATATCCCTCAGAGCTGGCATTGCCAGTACTGCCATTGTCACTGGCATTCATGGCTATGCTGTCAGGAAGATCCTCAGCAGGTGGGAGGGAAGAAAACCTCTAAGCACAAGAGGACTTGGCTATGGGAGGAGGAGTGACTTTGTGAGGTATGTCACCACAGTTATTGCTGCTTATGTCCGTATATTGCAGGTAGTGTTAGCCTTGGCATCCCCATTATGCTGGCATATGTCTATGGGTATGTGCCCATTTCTCTTTGTTGCAGTGAAGGCTATGTTCATGACATGCCTGAGCATATTCCAGGCACTTACTCAATACCTGAGTGCATTTGTCCATTAAAAATCCAGGTATTTTATGGGGAAATGGAGTAATTATTTCTTAATACCTGGCCCTATGGAGGCAAGATTAAATTAGTAAATATGCTGTGAGAACATTATTTCTTATTCATTCCCAGATCACACTCTGGATCACAGAGATATGAGGAAAATAACAAAGAGACATCAGAGTCCTGACCATCACTTGTTTGGTCAAGATGTTCTAGGTCATGTGTGAAACTCTGTGTCTTCTGAGAACAGATTTCAGGTTCAGCCAAGAGGCAGTAGACAAAAGTCTCCTAGAACCACCCCCTTGTAAATAGAAATTCTGGAAATAAACAATAAAACAAACAAGCTTAGACTTTTGCTAAAGATAGACAGAAGGTAGAATGTCTAGAAGATTGAGGAACCACACAGTGGTGAATTTCTTGGTTTTTCTGATTACCTACAATTTATCCCAACAGGGTAGTACAGGAGCCACCAAGCCAAAACTGCCAACAGAAACAGAAAAAGAGCTCAACTTCCACTGTCCACCTGGTAGAAGCAAGTGGTGCTCTGATCACTTGCTATGACAGTGATTGAGAGTCTGAGTGGGAGGTATTCTTACATCCCTGCCCTTAAGAAGCAGGTTGTACCCCAATTCCTTGCCATGGAAGGATCAGAGGCTGAGTAGAGAGCTGAGCCTCCATTCCACTCAGCATCCATGTGACTAAACAAGATGATGAAAGACATGTCTAGTAAGTACCACACTTTCCTGTCATCCATTTTGTTAGTGAAGACACATGTGAGGTGGACTCTTCACACCCACTTGGAAACAATGAGTATGAAGGAGACAGTACAAATCAGGGCCAGTCAGCAGTCCTGTCCACCCCATATTCTCTCCAGGGTGAGCTGAGCTCTCAACTCAAGCTGGAATTAACCAGTTGGACCCAGGATGGTAATCGCAGCCTCTCTGCCTTTGTCAGTTTTATATGTTGGGTGTCAATTATTTAACAGCAATGGTTCATTTTTAAAATATAAAGCTAAAAATAAGTGATCTCATCCTCTTCCTTCCTTGTTAGGTGAAGAAAGAGATGTGTAGATAGTTTCAATAATTTTCCACAGGCCCAAGTGCTAAACATGCAGCAGAAGCAGGTTGAGTTCAGTCTTCTTGCCTTGATCTACTCATTTTAGAAAATCAGATATATAAATATAGCAGTAGGTTGAATGATGTACCCCAGAAATAAAAGCCTGTTCTTAATCTTAATTCCATTCCTGTGGGTGTGAACCCATTATAAACAGGACCTTTTGACGATGTCATTTTTAGTTAACATGTGGCCAACTGAAACAGATTTTGTCTTAATCCTGTTACTAGAGGACCTATAAAGGGGAAAGCTGTGGAGTGGAGCCAGAACCAGGAAGTCCATGGATCACAGAAAAGAAAGGAGAGGGCATCACCATGTGTCAGGAAAGTCAAGGAACTCAAAGATTTTCACTGAGCCAAAATGCCACCAACCCTGGAATGACACAAGCCTCCTAGCCTCTGAAACCATGAATCCCCAAATCCTGATTGTTTAAGCCAACTCACTTTGTTATATTTGTCACAGCAACCAGGAAAATAAGACATATATAATTGCGTAGCAGTTTTCACCCAGTGGAATAAATTTTGAATATGGTGGACTGAAAAATTGTTCCTGGACCCTCAAAAATATCTAGTTCTCAGAACCTGGAAAAGGTGAATGTTAGCCAATATAGGAAAAGGGTGTTTGTAATTATGTTAAATATCTTGGGATGAGGATATTATCCAGATTATTCCAGTGGGCCCTAAGTGGTACTCAAGTGTTCGTATAAGAAGGATTCAGACATAGATATGACTACACAGAAGAGAGAAGGTGATGTTACAACTACAGCAGAGACAGAGATTTCAAGAGATTGTGTATAGGAGAACATGAGGAAAACAGTGCATTCTTAAGAGGTCCCAAAGATATTAAGCCATACAAGGAAATGAATGCATGACCAAGTGGAAAACCACCAAGGACAGACGTGCAAACACTGGAGGGGACCCAGATGAGATTTACCTGTTCCTATGACATGTTCTCGATATTTACTAAGAAAAGATAAATAGGCTAAAAATATATTCATAGAATAAATAACTGCATGTGCAGTAGTGAATTCTTTGTTCAACTTCTTGCAATAAAAGCCAGGATGGGAAAGAGTACAGGACCTCCTTTACAGTGGAGGGTCCCCTGACCCAATCTTTCTTCTACATATGTCTATTGTTTTTCATTTGTGACACTGTCTTCACTTTTCCTGTTCCTGAATTCCATCAACTGGCACCCGAACAGAGACCTGGAGATGCATTTTCTACTTCTCCCGAATCAGTGTCTGGCAGACCGGAGAGCACATTAAGGACTGGTAAGTTTTCTCTCCGGGACATCAGGGTAATGGGGAATCAGCAGTCTAATTTTGATGAATATATTTCAGTGTTGCGTATGCTTTTGAAAAGTACGGGAGATACAGTTAAAGCAGCTTCTTTCGAAGAAATTTTCTATCTAGTTAGGAAACATTGTTATTGGTTTCAGCCCAAATGACATAACGTTCTTTATCTAAAACAATGGAACCTGGCAACGAAAGCTTTTCAGCGTGCTTACCAAAAAGGATAATCCATTCCTTTACATGTTTGGTCCGTCTGTAATCTTATTCTCTGGTACTTGAGCCTCTTCAAAACAGATATTAGTGAGTCATCTGAAAGGGTTGAGGCTGATGATACTGCTCATCATCCTCTTGAGGATGATTTGCACCCTTATAAAAATGTACAGCAAACTTCTCAAAAGGGGGCATGCATTGTGGTAGCAAACACAAAAGGACAATATGGTACCTTTCAAATGACAAACAGCCCTTCGGCCCCTGTTATAGACTCTGTGACAACTAAGGGAAAACATTCTGACCTTCCATTTGCTCCTGTAATTGAGCCTCATCTGGAATCATTAAACCCCCTTTTAACTTCATTTCCAGACCTCCCCAAAGCTACTACGCAAATTCCTTTGCCTGTATGTCAGACAGCAATTATGAAAAGTATCGCACAGGCAAGTAAAGCGGGTGATCCTGATGCCTTGCAGCTGCTCATTGCCTTTCCTGTTACTGTTGCTCAACATCCTCCCAGTGCACAAAATCCTCAAGGCTATATACAGTATGACCATGAGTCTATCTCTTTTAAAACTATAAAAGAGTTAAAACAAGCATGTACACAATATGGAGTCAATTCCCCATATACATTGGGACTAGTTCAAGGCCTTGCACAAGCTGATCGTTTAGTTCCGTGGGATTGGAATATGAGGGCTTGTACAGTCTTGAATTCTGTTGAGTTTTTGCAATTGAAAACTTGGTGGACAGATGAAGCCAACATTGTGGCCCACCATAATCAACAACGAAATCCCTCAGTTCTTATAACTGCAGAACAGCTGTTAGGAAGAGGTCAGTGGTTTGGAATTCAGAGACAGTTATGATATGATGATGTTGCTATTGTTCAGACTCCCATGTGTTGCCTAGCTGCTTGGTAGCATATAACCACACCTGGGCGAGCCACACAATCTTTTGCAAAAATCACTCAAGGGATTTCTGAACCATATGTAGAATTTATAGCTAGACTTAAGGATGTTATCACAAAAACAGTGACGCAACCAGATTTAAAAGACATGATACTTCTACTTTTAGCTTTTGATAATGCTAATTCAGAATGCCAAAGAGTTTTGCGTCCTATTAAAGCAGCCCGAGGAAATTTACAGGATTATATTCGAGCCTGTCAGGACATTGGATCTAACACTTATAATATGCATCTGCTTGCTGCGGCCGTCAGAGGCCAAAGCCCCTTTTCTCCCACTTTTTGGCCAACTTCCTTTAAGTGTGGAAAACCTGGACATATGAAAAAAGAATGTAGGGTTAAAATGGATAAGTTATTCCCTAAGTCAGGACCTCAAAATGTCCCTTTTAATTTTAATTCCGGGAGAGCTACCCCAAATAGCGTTTGTCCAGTCTGTCAGAGAGGATTTCACTGGGCAAGTGAATGTCACTATCAATTTCATAAGAATGGCAACCCGATTAATTGGTCGGGAAACTTCCGAGCAGACCCAGCTCAGGGCCCCAGAAAAACCAATATGGGCACTCGCCCCCTAAGAGCACAGAACAACCCGGTCAGCAATGGGGCTCAACACCCCGAGCAGTTTCTGAATTAAAGGCAGCTACTAAAGGAAGTGCTGCTGTTGATTTCCCACTTGCAGAAACAAAGTTCATTACCCCATCATTAGGTAGTCAAAAATAAGAAGTGATATTCAAGGTCCCATTGTTGCGAATACTGTTGGATTAAGCATAGATCGCAGCAGTCTTACTGCAAAAGGAATGCTAGTGCAAACTGGAGTACTTGACTCTGACAATACTGGGGAAATTTTTGTTTTGTTACAAACTTTGGTACCATTCCAAATCGAGGCTTGGGACCGAATAGCCCAATTATTACTTTTGCCTTATTTTCAGCCTACTTCATGGCCGATAAAAAGAGGGTGGCTTCGGTTCCATGGGAAGAAAGGTTTATTGGCAGCCGGTCATTGGGGATGAAAAACCCAAAGTAACTGTAAAATCAATGGTAAGATATTTCTTGGATTACTAGACACCAGGGATCATGTGACAATTATTGCAAAAAAATTCTGGCCTCAATCCTGGACTCTTCAAAAAGTACCCACAGTGTTTACTGGTGTAGGAACTATGACCTATCAAATTATGCAAATATTTGAAGTTTTAGGACCAGAAGGTCAGAAGGGAACTTTGCAAACTTTGTTGCCGATGTGGCCCTTAATCTTTGCGGCTGTGATCTTCTAACACAATAGGGGGCATATCTAAACATTCCACAGGTATCTGATCAAGCTAAACATATCATGAGCAGTATGCAATACTCCGCTTCTCCTTTAAATCAGGTAGTCCGAGTAGCGGGAGATAGACGAGGTCTTGGTTATCCAAATTTAGGCAAGGGCTTTGCACTTCCGTTGAAATGGCTCAATAACAAGCCAGTATGGGTAGAACAGTGGCCCCTTACCAAAGAAAAATTAGAAGCCCTTAAACAATTGGTTAATGAACAGTTACAAGATGAACATATAGAGGAATCTACTCGCCATTGGAATTCTCCAGTATTGGTGATGAAAAAGAAATCCGGTAAGTGGAGAAAGCTTACCCACTTAAGAGAAGTTAATAAAGTAATTCAACCTATGGGTCCCTTGCAACCAGGATTGCCATCACCTATTATGATTCCAAAATATTTTCCTCTCATAATTCTTTATCTTAAAGATTGTTTTTTTACAATTCTGCTACATCAAGATGATAGGGAGAAATTTGCATTCACTATTCCCTCTCTTATCTATGCTGCCCCTACACTGTGGTATCAGTGGAAAGTATTACCACAAGGAATGTTGAATAGCCCTACATTGTGTCAATATTATATAAATATTCCTTTGCAACCATTATATAACCAATTTCCTAACACTCTCACTATTCATTATATGGATATTTTATTTGCTTGTGCAACTAAATCTGAATTAAATTCTTTGTATCACATTGCTCAATGATTATTACCCCAGTATGGCCTTCAAATAGCAGGAGAGAAGGTTCAGTCCCACTCCCCTTTCCACTACATAAAATTGACAGCAATGTAACACTTCCCCAAAAGGTATAGTTTCATATTGATCATCTTCAAACTCTGAATGATTTTCAAAAACTATTGGGAGACATTTATTGGATTCGCTCTACCCTTGGAATTCCTACTTACACTTTAACAAATCTTTTTGAGATTCCTACAGGTGATCCAGAATTAAATAGCCCTCGATCCCTTCAACCCATGGCCATGGCAGAACTTAAGTGAGTCGAACAATGGGTCCCTGACAGTCAATTAACTAGAATTTCTTTGTTTTCACCAATTTATCTATTAGTGTTCCCTTCTGATCATTCCCCAACTGGTATTTTATGGCAATAAGAGGGAATTATTGAATGGATATTTTTACCTAATAAGACCAATAAGTGATTGGTAATATACCCTGATAAAAGTGGACAAATTATCTTTAAAGGCCGGTTCCGCCTTCGCCAACTTATGGCTGTAGACCCTGATTATGTTATTGTTGATCTTACCAAACAACAGATTTCTCAGTTGTGGTAACTTAATGAACAATGGCAGATCTCTCTGACAGATTATCTTGGGGTCATTGACAACCATTTTCCAACCTCTAAGATTTTGCAGTTTCTTAAATGCTGCTTTTGAATTTTACCCCATGTACTGCGTTGAGAGCCTTTGGTTCACACAGTTACTTATTACACTGATGGCAGTAGCAATGGCATGGCAGGGTATATCGGCCCCACAGTAAAAACCTGGCAAATACTTTTTTCATCAGCAAAGAAGGTTGAACTTTCTGCTGTCATACACCTCCTTCAGGATGTCACAGCTCCCATGAATATAGTGACAGATTCCTAATATATTTGTCATTCTGTACAAGCCATTGAAACTATAAGTATATCTGAAGAAACTGAATTAGATCTCCTTTTTAATCAACTTCAATGGGCTCTCTGAAACCATATACATCCATTTTACATTACACATATTCGTTTTCATTCCAACCTCCCCAGAGAAATGTCAACTCAAAAAGCCAAGGTTGACAGCTTAGTAGCTCCTGTAACTACTGCCACTTATTATCAACACTTAACACACACTAATGCTGCAAGACTACACCACAAGTTTCCTAACCAAACTGACAGACAAAGCAAAGATATTGTTCAGCATTGTTCTACCTGTGGCCCTTTGCACTCTTTGCCCTTTCCGTTAGGGATTGACTCTCATGGACTTACCCCACATGATATAAGGCAAATGGATGTTACTTATGTGCCCTTCTTTGGCCGTTTACAATATGTTCATGTAACTGTTGACACTTACTCCAATTTCATTTGGGCCACAGCCCACACCGGAGAAAAGTTTGCCCATGTTTGCTCACACCTTTTTGCTTCTTTCACAGTAATGGGCCTCCCTCATACAATAAATACTGATAATGGCCCTGTGTATCTTAGCTGCAATTTCCAACATTTTTGTGAACAATGGAATATTCAGCATATTACTGGTATCCCTTATAATCCACAAGGTCGGGCCATAGTAGAAAACAGCCATCACCTTCTGAAACTCATGTTACAAAAACAAAAAGGGGAGAATACTTGTGAGGTAAGAGAAAGGTTATATAAAGCATTATTTACAAGAAATTTTTTAAATTCGAGATGTGAATCAGACACATCGATGGCAGAACAGTTATGGCAAAAGAACAAATAAAGCCATAG
>JAQZBX010015711.1:17761-37372 GCA_029593785.1 Cabassous unicinctus
GTGAACAATGGAATATTCAGCATATTACTGGTATCCCTTACAATCCACAAGGTCGGGCCATAGTAGAAAACAGCCATCACCTTCTGAAACTCATGTTACAAAAACAAAAAGGGGAGAATACTTGTGAGGTAAGAGAAAGGTTATATAAAGCATTATTTACAAGAAATTTTTTAAATTCGAGATGTGAATCAGACACATCAATGGCAGAACAGTTATGGCAAAAGAACAAATAAAGCCATAGAAACTAATATTTGACAACCTGTCTATTGGAAAAATGAAAATAGTAATCAATGGGAAAAAGGTGGAGGTTAAGGTATGGGGTCGAGATTTCGCTCTTATTGTTATAGATAAAGAAGATCAGCTTTGGGTTCCATCCAGATATCTGAAGCCCAAACATGACCTGCAAGAGAAAGCGCTTTGATGAGGTGCCACCTTGGATGAATTGGCCGATCTATCCCTACAAAGATCCATGAAGATTCCTTACCATCTACACAGCAAGTTCATATTCCCTCCCGGGGTCAGCTTAAAAAGTTGACATGGGAGGCAGCGAAGCTGGTAACTTCTACAGGGCAAACCGTTACCCCAACACACCTGTTCCTTGCTGTGCTCACCTACATTACCATAGCTGTAAGTGGCGTGCCCCTACGTAATTATACATATTGAGCCTATATTACAAATCTGCCACTTTAAGAATTAGTAACTTGGGGGGATGAATCATATACTGTCTATATTAATCAGTCTTTCCATTTCCTGGGACCTATAGATTCCTGACTTCCTTTAAAACCAGAAGAAGAAGGAAAGTTTATAGAAAATCTAACCTTACCCTTCATTGAATGAGCTATTTGTGTGGGATCCTTATCACCATGTATACAACCTATGAGTCACAGTATGGGTATAACTGAAAAAATCAAACTAAAATATATATTCTTGTATTCCCCTTCCTTCCTTATTGACCGCTTCACATGATAAATCATAGTTGTCTTATATAAAACAGATTACAAATAGAGAAATGGCATATGTGCCATAGTTCGTATGAGGTTGTGCTTCTTAATGATTTCTATGAAATAGTAAAGGATTGGGCCTTTATAGGGATACCAAAGCCTGATGAAAACACAATCATAAATTGTGATAATAATATTGTAACCAATGACAGTTACCCTTATTTCTGGAATTTTAATGACACCATGCAGACCAATACATCCTTAACTTGGATTCATCAAGGTAGAGTCATTCCACAACCTTGGATTGATACACTTAATAAAACCCAAAATCAATTATGGAAAGTGTTTTTGGGAACAGGACCCACTTTTGAGTGGCAAGGAAATAAGACAGGTTCAACAATTTATATAATAAAGAAATCAACTCAACCTTTAACCATCTGTGTAAGGGATCCAATGGTATTTGTCATTGGCAGGGTCATTATATCACACAATAACATAAGTTGTAGTAATTGTTCTTTATATACATGTTTAAAGACATTGCATATAAAAATAAATCAAACCCTTCTCCTAGCATGTAGATGGAGGGGATTGCGGCTTCCAGTTCGAATGTCAAGATATTGGCAACTATCCCCAGAATCCCAAATTTTATGGCATTTCCTTGATCATTATCTAAAAAGAACAAAGAGAGTAATAGGTCTCATTATGATGAGAATATTAGGCTTAATTGGAATTATTACTGCTGCAGTAGTGGCTGGTACTGCCTTACATCAAGGAGTACAAACACAACAATATGTTAAAGAATGGCATAAAAATGCAAGTGAGATGTGGCATAGTCAATCACATATAGATCTAGAGTTATATAATAGAATGAACAATCTAGAAACCACAATAGTACATTTAGGAAATCAAATATATAATCTAAACTTATTAAGAAGTCTTAAATGTGATTGGAATGAAAGCACTTATTGCATTACTCCCTTGCCATATAATGACAGTGAACATGAATGGGAGGAAGTGAAAAATCATTTAATAGGCTTTTGACATAATATTTTCTTAGATATTCTCAAATTACAAGAAAAGGCCCTAAGCATGTCCCAAAATGAATTGCAGGAAACTCTAGGAACAGAGTTCTGGAATGAGTTATCGCAAAATTTAAATGCGATGAACCCATTTCAGTGGTGGAAAGAGAAAACGGTTCAAATATCTTTCTGGATGATGTTAGGAATATTAATAATCATTATAATCACAATATATATCACGCACAAATGCTTACTTATATATGAGACAAAAATTAGTAAGTGAGTGTATTCAATGCTTTCATGCTAAGACAAATACTGAAAATTTCAGATAATTCTAAATAATCAAAATTTTATTTCTTATAGTCAACAGAAAATGAAGACAAAAAAAGAAAATTACAAAAATAATTAAAAAGGGGGGGATGAAGGAGAACATGAGGAAAACTGTATGTTCTTAAGAGGTCCCAACGGTATGAAGCCATACAAGGAAATAAAAGTATGACATACGTCCAAGAGGAAAGTCACCAAGGACAGTACGTGCTGGTGACTGGAGGTGACCCAGACGAGATTCATCTATTCCCATGACATGTTCTCGATATTTACTAAGAAAAGATAAATAGTTATGCTAAAACTGTAATCATACAATAAATAAACATGTGCTCAGTAGTGAATCCTTTGTTTAACTTCTTGCAATAAAAGCCAGGATGGGAAACAGTACGGGGCTCTCCTCTTTTACAGTGGAGGGTCCCCTGACCCCATCTTTCTTCTACATATTTCTATTCCTTTTCAGCTGGGACACCGTCTTCACTTTTCCTGTTCCTGAATACCATCAAGAGTGAAGGAATGCTATGAGCTACCAAAAGCTGAAAAGGCAAGGAATGCAGCTCTAGAGACTGAAAAGACAAGGAAACATTTTCTCTCTTAGAGCCTCCAGAGGGGGTACAGTCCAGTTGGCACATAGGGATCAGACAAGTGAAATTGACTTTGGATTTCTGACGTGGATAATGTTAACAGAATAAATTTGTGTGGTTCGAACCCACCAAGTTTGTGGAAAGTTGTTACAGAGGCTGTGTAAAACTAATGGATGAAACACAATCTCTATAAACTGTGCTACAATTGAAAGTAATGTGAGGTAGTGGAAAGCCACATGAGTACTTGTCAGAATAATGAGAAAAATGAAATTTAATATATCACTGGCTTTATATTAATTGGCTTCTGATTATTGTAAGTGATGGCAGCTATAAAAAATTAATGAGGTAGTCTATATTATAATTTGATTCTATAAAATGGTAAATAGTATCTGCACAGTTTTCTGCTCTAGAATGCCACTTGCACATAACTGAACATGATATATTGTCTACCAAAAATTTACTTAAAATAAATTTGTCAAAATTCAATTTCCCCAATAAAATAAATATCTTCATTAACCAACATTGATTTATGAAAATCTTAACTTGCTCAAGTATAAGTACATTTTATATTTCCTATTTGAAAAGAATTGTTTTTTGAAATTCTTATTGAATTAAAATTCATAAAACATATAATTATCCATTTTACAGTACAGAGATTTCAGTGTCAGTACATTCACAATGTTATACAACAACTATTTCTATCTAACTCCAAAATATTTTCACTATACCAAAAGGTAACCCTGTATCATTAAGCTTTCAGTCCCAACTCCTTCTCTTGGCCTTACAAACACTCATGAGCTTCATTTTATCTGTGACTTACCTCTTTGGCTCATTTAATATAAATGGAAACATACAATATGTGTCCTTTTGTGTCAGGCTTCTTTCACTTAGAATAACATTTTCAAGTACATCCCAAATGTATCATGCATCTGTACTGCATGGTTATTTATGGCTTTATAATATCCCATTATATGAGTATGCCACATTTGGTTTAGCCACTTTATGCATTGGCAGACAGTAGGGTTTTTCCCATATTTGGGCTGCTGTGAATACTGCTGGCATGAACATGTATTTGTTTAAATAACTTTTCAATCATTGAGGTATTTTCCTAGGAGTAGAATTTCTGGATTACGTGGTAATTCTAAATTTAACTTTTGAGGAATCATTTAAATGTTTACCATGGTGGCTTCATCCTTTTACATTTTCACCTGCAACATATGAGGGTTCCAGTTTCTCCACATCATTCCCAGCACTTCTTTTCCTTTAAAAAAAATAAAATATCTATCTTAAAAGCATATTGTTCTGTTTGTTTGTTTTTTGTGGCAATATATAATAAAATACATTCTGCTATGTTGGAATCCTCTAAAGTGTTTAGTGTGGGCTGCCAGGTGGATTAGTTATTTTTTTCTTTATTAGGGAAGTCGTGGGTTTACAGAATGATCATGAATAAAATACAGGATTCCCTCGCACCACCCCACGACCAAAACCTTGCATTGGTGTGGAAAATTTGTTACAACAAATTATAGCACATTTTTAATAATTGTACTATTGTTATTTTCAACAGCTGCATTGACATAAATTTCACAAATCATAAATCTACCGATTTAAAGTGCACAATTCAATGATTTTTATTATATTTACACATATCTTCAACCATCACCAGAGTCTATTTTGGTACATTTTCTTCACCTCGTGAAGAAATACTAGATGCAATTAACGTGTATTAGATTGGCTATAATAAAAATCACTGACAACAACAAATGCTGGTGCAGATATGGAGAAACAGGAACTCTTATTTACTGCTGGTGAGAAAGCAAAATATAGCCATTTTGGAAAACTGTTGGGCAGTTTCTTCTAATGCTAAACATGGTTTTGTCATACTACCCAACAATGTAGCAATGTTTCTACAAATGAGTTGAAAGCTCATTTCAAAACATTCCCCTGCACATTAATGTTTATAGCAACATTGTTAGTAATTGCTAAAAATTGGAAGCAAAAACAATGTATTTCAATAGTTGAATGCATAATCAAGTGGTGGTACATTCATATAATGGAGAATTATTCAACAATAAAAATGAATGTGTTATGTAGGCACAAGAAGACATGGAGGACTGAAATGTATATTGCTAAGTGAAATTAATCAGTGTTAGGCTAACATAGTGTATGATTGCAACCATATGACATTCTGAAAAAAGGAAAACTATGGAGAAAATAAAAATATCAGTGGTTGCCAGGATATATGCATGAGGATTAATAAATGGAGCAGATGTTAAGGCAGTAAAACTATTCAGCAATATACTATACAGGGGAAACATTACCGCATGCATTTGTCAAAAGCCATAAAGCTGTACAACACAAAGAATGAAACTGTGCACTTAATGTAATCTATGGACTTTAGTTCATATAATGCCTTCATATTGGTTCATCTTTTTAATAAATACACTGCACTAATGCAGGAAGGTAATAATAGGGAAATTGTATGTGGGAGGAGAGTGGGTATATGGGAATTTTTTGTATATTTTGCTCAATTTTTTCTCTACACCTAAAACTGTTATAAAGGATAAAACCTATTAATTGAAAATAAACTCCATATCCTGACCTTATTACCATTTCAACCACTTATCACTCCCAGACCTAAGCAGCCACCAATCTACTTTCTTATATTTGTAGATTTGCCTTTTCTGAATGTATCTACAAATGGCTTCATATTAGATTTAGTCTTATGTGACTGGCTTCTTTCACTTATAATGTTTTCAATGTCCATCCCTGTTGAAGCAACTATCAGTACATCATTCATTTCCATGGGCTGATAAATATCACAGTGTATAGCTATATCATATTTTGTTTATCCATTCATCAGTTGGTGGGCATTTGTTTTGTTATCACATTTGACTATTGTAAATAATACTGCTACACAGATTTGTGTGAACTTTTTTTTACATGGACATGTGTTTTTATTACTCTGGGCATATACCTACAATTGGATTTGCAAGGTCACCAGATAACCCTATTTTTTGTCGTTAGAGGAAATTTCTGATGGTTTTACAAAAGCAGCTACCACATGTTACATTCCACCCATCAATGTAAGGACATTCTGATTTCAACATGCCCATGCCAACACTTGTAATTATATGACTTTTTCATTCCAGCCATCCTAATGGCTAAGTAGAATCTCACTGTGGATTTATTCGTATTTTCCTGATGAATCTTGAGGTTGAACATCTTTTCATATGCTTATGGACATTTGTATATCTTCCTTGGAAAATATTAATTAAGTTCTTTTGCTCATTTTTAATTGGGTTGTTTTTCTTGTTTATTATTGATATATGTGCTCTTTATATACTGAAGATTTAAGTCTCATCAGATATAAGATATTGCCATTTTGATGGTTGCTGCTACAGTCTCTTGATATATCCTTTGAAGGACAAAAGTTTTACTTTTGATGAAGACCACTATATTTATTTATTCATTTGTGGTTGGTATCATATCTAAGTATCTTATACCAAATATAAGATCATGAAGGTAAACCCTCTAATAATGTTTTCCTCTAATAATTTTATAATTTAAGCTCTTTCATTTAAGTCTTTGAACGAATCTGTGTTAATTTATCTATATGGTGAAGGGTAAGGGCCTAAGTTTATTCTTATCTATGTGGATATCTTCTCATACAGCACCATCTTTTGAAAAACTCTTTCAATTGAATGGTACTGGTAACCTTGTGAAAATCATGTTCCCATAGATGTACAGTTTTAGTTCTGGACTTTCACTTCTTTGCCATTCATCTCTATGTCTATTTTTGTGCTGAACCACAATATCTTGAACCATTGCTTGGTTCTAAGTTTTGAAGTCAAGAAGTATGAGTTCATCTATTTTGTTCTTTTTCAATATTGTTGTTTACCTTGCAATTCCATAATATTTCTAATACTAGCTTGACAATTTCTACAAATAAATCAGCTAGGGTTTTTATAAGGATTGCATTGAATCTATGGACCTTTTGGAAGTATTGCTGTTTTAATATTAATCCTTCTGATCCATGAATGTGGAATGGGTTTCCATTTAATAAAATATCCATTAACTACTTTCAACAATATTTTGTAGTTTTTAGTGAATAAATTTTGCACATCTTTTGTTAAATTGATTCCTAATTATTTTTTTTTAATTTTTAATGAAATTGTAAAATGGCAAGAATGAACAATCTTAGAGGGAAAGCATCCAGTCTTTCATCTTTAACTGTGATGTTAAACAAATTGTGTATTGATGGGATAAACCCCACTTGATCATGGTAGAATTATTTTTATCTATTGGATTCCACTTGTAATATTTTATTGTGATATTCTGAATAACTCATAATAGAGGAATATTCTCATGTTTGTACAATTTACCACAATAATCATCCACCACCCAAAACACTATGTTATACATTCCCTAGATTACCCTCTAGCTTTCTTTCAATTGTCATTACCCTATTAACCTCTCTAGCCTATGCCATTATATTCACTATAATGTGTTACCATCTACTCTATCCATTTCACCATATTTATAATCCACCTTAGTAAACATTCTACATACATTTAGCATCAGCTCCCCCTTTTCATCTCACATTCTAAATCCTAATAACTTATACTCTAGAGCAGGGTTTCTTAACCTTTCTTGTTCCATGGACACCTTTGCCAGTCAGGTAAAAATCACGATCCCCTTCTCAGTATGTAGCGGTGGGTAGTTTTATGACACTCAACATCAACATGCCTTCAAATTAAATTTTAGGATTATTCAATATTACATTTTAAAACTTTCCCATAACTTCAATATCTGAGAACTTAACATCCTTCAACATTTGTTCAAACAGTGATTTTTGGCAAACATTTAGAAATTTGCATTTTCCCACAGCATCATAAAATGATCTCTGCCATCCTTACCAACTTTTTGCAAGCAGTTATCCACTGCACTCAGAACATGCTACATCAAAATAAAAATCATACTAAGTCCACACTATACTGTGTATTAATTAATAAATATATCACACCTGCACCAATACATCCTCATAAGAATAACAATCTTTAAAAATATATAAAATAAAATTACAAAAGAAATCAGTTACATATATTGAAATAAAATTACTAAAATAAAAAACATGTGATATAATACTATACATATGTGCTTCTTTCTTAACACATTAAATAATAATCCAATGTTTCAAAAATATAGGAAAATTAAAGTTAAGTTTTATTTTTTAAAAGACATGTCAATGTGTAGACTGTTGTTTATCTTGAATAAGATCATTAAACTGTGGTGTAGTATTTGACAAGGCAACACACATATCATGTTGGACATCTAATCAAGTTCAATTTTTTGTTTTCATTATTACGAGTGTTGAAAATCCCAATTCACAAAGACATATTGTTGCAAATGGAATCAAAGCTTCCATAGCTCACTTTACAAGACAAGGATAGGCATCTTTACAGGGAAAACCAGAATTCTCCAAGACTTTTTGAGTTAAATTCCTGTTTCACTAAGGAAAAAGCAGAGATCCAAAACATGAATAAAGACTAGCAATTTATTTGATAATTGATGTGTATGTGATCTGACATTAAAAAACAGTCAAATAATCACAATTTCTGATTAGTCACAATATAGTGTAATAAACCAATTAGATAGTACAAAGGAAAATGAAAGTATATTTACAAACACTCACCAAACGAGGGGAAAACCCAACATCTGGTCTTTCACAAGGATGGGAAGTCCGGTTCAACAGCTGGCCAGAGCCCTGATTATAATCAAGGTCCCAGGCCAAGTGTACTCTCCTGGGTGAGACTTCGACCAGCATTCTAGAGACTGCCCCTTTTAAGGAGCTCTGTAACTTCAGAACTCTTGCCAATTTTGCAACTTGTGATTGATTACCACATTCTGTGATTGATTACCACATTCTGAGATAACAGTGTTTGCCCATGGGGAAGTGACCAGCTTCCCCAAGGAGTGACATGTAGTCTCCAAAGCATCCTGTTCTAAAAGGCACTCTTATTCATGGAAATTTAAACAGGAACATATGGTCAATGTGTAGTTAAAATAAGGAACTAAAAGAGACAGGTCGCCAAGCACACCCTAATTCCACAGCTAAGCTATTTAACAACTAAGATAAAGTTACATTCCTGAGGCAGGAAAGGTCTTTAAGCATGTTCACATTTATCTCTTTTATGTGACTTCTCCTATGTGTCCAAAGCAATTACATTACACTTTAACTTCTTGCTCACAATCCTTCCCCCAAAATAATAATGAATATATATCAATATATATCAATATATATGAATGTATAATATCAACTCCAATTGTCGCAAGCTTTTTGTCTTAAGATCATTGAGTTCATATTTGGTTAAGTCAATATCTTCAATATAGTTTATATCAGAAATAAAAAGATTGCAGATCCATGGTTCAATCTTCATGCCATCAAGATAGAAATAACTGAGTTCTATACTGTTTCCAAGTTTTTTCAGATATCTCTTTTCAAAAAAGATGGCAGAGAATTTTGTGCTTCAAATCCATCTTGGTAAAGCACTTACTCCAACAATGGAAAGTTTGCAAGAATGTCGACCTCTACTCTCTACTTCCATATTGGTAACTTAGCCAAGAAAGCTTGTAGTATTTCAGTTGCATCCATAATGGTCATATCACAACTTGAATAGAAAGATTTGTCTCGTTCATGTAGTAAAAAATATCTCCCAGGTAAGCTAACACATGGATAAAATCCTTTCTTTCAAAATGTTCTAAGAGTGGGTTTCCTTTTTCTTTCAGAAAAAGTAAAACTTCTGCCCTTAGTTCAAATAAATGCTTCAAGACTTGTACTCTTGAAAGGCAGCATACTTCTGGGTGGTGGAGAAGGACTTCATATTCTGCTTTTAGTTCTTGAAAAATTCTTTTAAAAATACAATAATTCAGAGAACTTTTTTTGATAACGTTGATAACTTTTTGGCTGTTGACAAAACTTCTTTCATGGTTGTTGGAAGAGTCTTTGTTGCCAGAGCATGTCTGTGTAAAAAGTAATGAGTGACAACTTGAAGAGCTTCTTTTTTCACTAAAGTAGCAAAACCAGATGTATTACCAAGTGTCAGAGGAGCTCCATCAGTGCAAAGAGAATGAAGTTTTTCTTTCCAATCAAAGTTTTGTTTGTGAAAAAAACTTTTTACCGTTTTGAAAATGTCAATAGCCCTCATATTTTCCTAATGAGACTCACAAAATAAGAATTCTTCATTGATGGCATCAGCATGGACATAGCAAACAAAACCAAGGAGTTGACTACATTTAGAGATGTCTGTAGTTTCATCCAATTGCATACTGAAGGGGAATGATGTGGCTGCCAATTCCTGGATGACCTGTTTTAAAATATTAAAAGACATATCAGCTATTCTAGAATGTGTTACATCATTTGATGAGGGAACCACATCCAGTTTTCTCCTCTGTTCCAGTCCACACACCAGTTTGACCATTTCCAGTGCACATGGTTTTACTAAAGTCTCTCCAATAGTGTGAGGCTTCTTTTGCTTGGCAATCTTGTAAGCAATTTTATAGGATGCTTCAAGCAGAGGCATTTGTGAAATGGCAAATCCAAGTTTTGGAAACATCCCTGATTTTTCAAATTGAGATTTTTTTTGCATGAATAGACTCAAATCTTTAGATGGATTCTCAGCATGCACAGACATGAGATGGTTTTTCAGTTTTGCTGTCTTCATATATTTTGTTCACAAGAATTTTCCAAGCAAAAAACATTACAGTTTTTTTTATTTCCATCACATTCATTTATATAAGTAAAACCAAATAATACATAGCTTTCATCATACTTCCTTAACTTTGACATTTCAATAAAATTGGGTTTTTAAAATAAGGTATATAATTTAATTGATAGTTTTAACTCTCAGTATTTTGTAAGGTTTTTAAGTAACTTTGATAAATATGCATATAAATAAGTAATTTTTAACTCTCAGATAGACATTTGGATTGCAGCAGTAGATCAGGATTCATGTTCTTTCTGAAATT
Organism: Cabassous unicinctus; assembly: GCA_029593785.1. Classification (NCBI taxonomy): domain Eukaryota; kingdom Metazoa; phylum Chordata; class Mammalia; order Cingulata; family Chlamyphoridae; genus Cabassous; species Cabassous unicinctus. The sequence continues at coordinate 28,655 of JAQZBX010015711.1, forward strand.
TGGTATCTTTCCTGAAATTGCACGTAAAGTTGCATGGATTAAAGAACCTTCCTACAAACCTAGCAGCAAAAGAAAAATGTATAATGCATGTGGGCATTTTAGACATTGCTAGGATAACAGATGGTTATCTGTCACAATATCAGCAACTGAAAGATATAAACATCGATTGAATGGATTGAAAAATTCAGTGGGTGTGCCTGATTTACACTCATAACCAGATGTCTATTCATGTTAAAATTACCCTACTTATGAAAAGTTATGAATTCTTATTTCAACTGACCAGTTTTGTAAAATTTTAACAATCAGTGAAAACAACATACTTTCACTTATTTGTTAACAAATAATTGCAGTTGGAGAAATACTTGAATATGCTAAAATCATTGGCAACCAATGTGAGAATGGGCAACTTCACCATTTGGTACCTGAACGACTATGAAGCATTGAGTTGCCAGCACAGATTAGGTAACAAACAGATTTCTTGAGCTGGCAGGAAAAGAATGCACATTTTCTCTGCACAACAAAAGTGACCATGTTGTCTCGATAAAATGTGCAACATCTTTGTGTTTGTCACACAAGACAATTTAGACCTGTCATTTTTCATGTTTTGGTTAATTATAATGTCTTGACTGTGTTTCTTTGGTATGACTGGTTACCAAAAAATGAAGCTGACATCACGGTTAACAAATTTTCAACACAAGTGGCTTGGTCAAGATCACTAATAATCACACAGCATGTGTTGAATGTGTTATGTATTTCAGGCATGTTTCATTTCATGAGATTATATTTTTCACTTCGAATTTTTAAATTATTTTTATAGGTAAATTGAGTATAACTGTGTGGAGTGAAATTTTTAATGTCTATATCTTGTGCCCACTCTGTGATTTATCCTCACAAAATGGCACTTCTATACTTCAAAAGATCAAAGACTCTGCTCAGGAGATATTTTTCTGTTTCTTACCTTTAATGTGTTGCTAAATAGTTCACCAACTACATCACACAATAGTGTGTACACAGCAGGACTGTGATCACATGCAATCTAGCATCGGGTCTAACAACTACCATAATTTCAAAGTATGGATGAGCATAAGCTATTTTTTGAGATATGCAGCAACTGTAATATGATATGAAATGAATTCTACTGTAAATTATTGCAAATATTAATAAGTGAAGAAATGCTAGGTTTCAGTTAGAGCTCAGAGAAAATAAAAATTTATTCTTTTCAATTCAAGCTCATGGGCCTCCTGAAATTTTTCATGGACCCCTGGTTAAGAACCCCTGCCATAGAGGCAGGACTGAAACTTGATCTGAGTCTGCAGGCAGGGCTCCTCTAGAGCTGGAGGTACATTTGGGACTGAAACTTGAGCTGCACATGCATTTGGGCTTAATCTAGAGCTAAGGATGCAGGTGAGATTTTAAACTAGTTTTGAGCATGCAGGTAGGGCTTAAACTGGAACAGACCATGCAGTTGGAGCTTAAAATGCAATTAAGTTGGCAGACCAGACTAAAACTTGACCTAATCTTTTGAAGGTGGGGCTTGAACTTGATCTGAGCCTTGAGGCATGTTTGTCTAGAGCTGACCTGGCAAACAATATTATCTAAAGTTTATTGTGCAAGTGGGGCTTAATTTAGAGCTAACCAAAGAAAAGGGACTGAAACTTGATCTGAGCATGCAGGCAGGGTTTAAACTAGAGCTGACTATGGAGGTAGAATTTAATTTAGAGGTTACCAAGCAGTCAGGGCTTAAACTAGAGCTGGTCATGCAGGTGGGGCACAATCTAGAGCTGAATCATGCTGTGGAAACAAAAACTAGAGCTGATCACATAGACAGGACTCCCTGTTTCACCAAGCCAGCAATAAGAGTAACCCCCGTTAGACCAAATTCTAATCATGTTAGGCTGCTGCATAAAACCCTCAACAGGCTCGCTCCTGCTCAGAGCTAAAGCCTAGGTTAGCTCCTCCTATAATACACAAATTCCTACAGACTCAGGTTCTGGCAAAGCCCCTGTTCCAGGCATGGGGCCCCTGTTCACCCTGGAACTTGCCAGGCACAGTCTAGTAGAAGCCTAAACAAGGTGTGAGCAAGCCTTGGCTCCAGCTATGGATTCTCAGGACACCCTCCCTGGCCACCTCAGCTACACCTTCACACCCACCCAACACCACTTTCCATCCTCCTGCCGTGCTCTGCTTTTCTGCGTTTCAGCTGAGTTTTCTAATTTACTGTCTGCCTCTGCAATTGTGGTGAGAGCTCCAGGAGGGCAGGATTTTGTCTAATTCCTGTTGTTATTTTCATGACTGAGAATACCATATAAATGAGAAATATTAGTTAAATGAATTATTAAAAAGAAAAATATGACAGATAAAACTTGCCCAGTGCTCATTAATATAAGAAAGAATTCACAGGATTATATTAGGACCCAAAGGGTAGTGAAATTTGGTAAACAGACATTTGTTTTTGTTTTTTTTTATGTATTTATTTTAAAATTCAAAATAGTAAGTAGCACTGAGAACAAAGGTTAACTTTCACTGTGGTTTCTTTCTCTCTTTTATTGTTGTCAGGAGAAGTATAAGACCACTTCTCAAGAGGTCTCGTGGAATGAAGGTGCTGGGGTCCCTTCCATTTCACAGATGAGGAGACTGAGGTCTAAAGAATGACATGGTCCACCTGGAGACACAGCTGTTTGGGGCAGTGGAGCTCACCTTGGCTCAGGCTCCTCTGAGGACTAATAGTGCACCTCCTCCTCAGGCCAGACATCCATGCCCTGGCCTCTGCAGAGCCTTCTAGGGACAGAGGAGCTGAAGCAGGAGCACAGGCACAGCCAAGCCCTGGAGACTCCTACTGGATATAGATAGTGTAAAACTCCCATGAAAATGCTCCATGATGACTCATTTCATGAAGAATCAGAAGGCTGTGGTTCAATTTTGGGGTTCAGAAGAGGTAGCCCTGGATGTTAACATGGGTTTAAACACTTCTATGCAGGGAGGCTTCAGGAAGGGGGTAATTTTTTTCTCCTTTTATGTAAATGTTGCTGCCACCCTTGACCTCATTCCCCCTGCCCTCAGGCCCCTGGTCTGTCCTGCAGGATGACTGGTTAAGTCCTGGAGTAGGAACCCTATCATGGATCTGCAGTCAGCAAAGGCAAAGTGGGCTCTTGGAGAGGCCTCCTCTGACAGTGAGTGGCTCTGGCTGGCAATTCCTGACCAGCAGAAGCCGGTGGGTATTGAAGGACCCCAGCCCATTGGAAAGTCACCTCTGGGAGCATCTTGATATTTGTGCTGCCAAAAGCAAACCTTGACTCAAAAGGACCTGCGTACACCAGTTTATTTTGTAGGCAAGACAGAAAGTGCATGTTGTGGGGTGTGGAGGCAAGACTCAGGAAGAGAAGAACCCTTATAATGGGCATCATGGAACATTAGTCACACCATGGCACTGGGCTTAGAGCTGCTGAGGAGCTGGAGGCCACTCCTTAGGGAGCTATAAGTCTGTCCAAGCAGCCAACCCTCCTCCTCAGCAACAGCTGCCCCTGACATGGTCTGCCACACTCAGAACAGAGCACTAAATCCTGGCCCTACTAGGCTGGGCTGGTTGCAGGTGAGCTTGCACCTGCAAAGCTGGGAAGACATGGCAGGGAGGGAAGCTGAGAGGTACAGGTGTTTGGTATTGGCTGCAGGTGAACTTATAGGCCAGCATGGATACCCTGGGAGGGGTAGAAGCAGATGCTCACAGCCCTCAGGGCACTGAACCCACCTCATTGTAGTTGAGGCCAGGTGGCTTGTTATTGGAAGCTGGACCTGGTCTTCCTGGAGGCCTGCACAGGGGATCCTGTGCCAGGCTAGGAGAGCCCACTGGGGCTCTTGAAGGATGGAGAGGAAACTTCTGTCGAGCCCTCAGGTCTGCTGTTGTGTGCAGCTCCCATGCCTACAGAGGCCCCAGGTGCAGGGCTCCAGGAAGGAACAGGACCAGCTGCAGAATGTGGGCCCAGTACAAAGTAAAGTGTTGGCCCCATGTTCAAAAAGCAGACAAAAATTTTAAAAATAATTTTAAAAAACAGGCAAAGTTCCATTAAAGCTTCTAAAATACGAAGTTTTTTGCCTTGTTTTGCACTCTCTTTCTTGACCTGCTATGATGCTTTTTATTTGCTATTTAATCTGGTGCTCCCTTGGGCACAGGAATTCACACAGGGTGAGTGCAGAACCTCACAGGCAGTGGGGTCCCACCTCTGACTCTGAGCACACATGCACAAGGCCCATCTGGGTCTACCTCCTGACAGCCACCAGACCCACAAGCAATGCTTTGGCTGTGCCAGGGGCAGGCAGGCATCCACAGCCCACACCTGAGCTGTCATCAAATGGTGGCCCTTCCCACTACATTGGAAACCCAGACCCCTGACACCTGCAGTGGATCCAGGACCGGAAACACCACCCCACCCAGGCTGTCAGGGCTGACAGAGGTACAGTGGGCCACAGGGGTATCTGGACACCAGCAAAGACCAAGTAACCCAGGGTCCTCATTCCAAACAGGACCTTCTGGAAATATCCTATAAGGAGGAAGGTGCCTGCATGGGGAAGGGCTGTCCCAGGAAGGGGAAGGAATGGGACCCACCTCTCCATGATCCTGGCAGGAACACAGTCAGGGGACACAGCTCTTGTAGGTTTTGTAAATATCTATGGTCTTGTTTAAAGTTTTCCCTGATACCTTTCAACCAAATGATGCATTTACTCAATATAAGTGCAAGATCAGTTCAGTATTCTTAACTAAAACAACAACCACAGGACCTTCCCAGCCTTCCTCCCATTTCCTTTCTCCACACACCCTTTTCATCTTGGGCCACTTCTTCTGTATCTCCTCAGGCTTTTCCTTGGTGCTGTAACTGACATTTCTATTCCTTCCTAGACTTGCCCTGTATTTTTATGAGCCTGGGATCTCTATATTGGGGTCACCTTCACAGAGGTGATGGCTCCCTTTGTCCTGTAATTTGGTGCCTAACAGATCTTATCTTGATGTAATGTTTCCTTGCAAGTGTCCTCAGCTAAATTTTGTTCTTTTTCCTTTCCTTCCCCCTAGTTCCATTGTTCAGACATGGTGCTGCTTTCTTTCTCATATTCCCTCTTTCTATTAGGTGTGTTATCTTTCGTCAGCTTCCATTCCAGATATGTTTCCATTTTTTCCCATTAGAATATTAAATGATATATCTGACATCTGAAAACTTGGATGTCAATACATTAGCCACTCTTTATTTAATGTAGCTGTTTGATTAAAAATTAATTTAAAAAATTAAAATGCAGTTCATTTTCACTACCCACCTTTCATGGGAAAATAAACATAACTCAGGTATAAGAATAAAAGAAATTCAGGACATTCATCCACTCCTCTTAGCAGATAGAATCATTTCAGTATCTGGATGGTTGAAGGGCCTCCCCCTACTCATTAAATGCCTTTCCACTCCCAGGTATAATCCCCAGGAGGAGGAGTGTTTTTTCTTGCTGTTTCTTAGGTGTTTATCCCACTTAAAAGTTACCATGGAGTATATTGAATTCTTTTGTATGCCTTCATCATGACATGTAATTACTATCATGCTTTATGTCTTTTTATTTCTTGACAGAAAAAAGCCAAGGACAAAAGAAATCATAAATATAATGGGAAGAGGAAATTAACAGAAGGCCAAAGACAAAATTTTAGAAGCTCCAGATGAAAAAAATATAACTTTCAAAGGAACAGTGATAACACACACACACAGACCCAATCACCCACACACACAAAGACCCACACATGTGGCAGCTCCTCTGGCTCTGCCCTAAGAAGAAAGCAGCATAAACCATCCACAAAGCCCCCTGACTGAGACATCCCAGCTGGACCAAGGCTCCTGCTACTGCTTCTTCAGTCTACTCCACCCCAAATCACCACCTGGGACCTCCATTGACCCTCAGAAGGTGCCAGGCCAGAGATGAATGTGGGGACAACATGTTCAACCTGTACTTGCCATAGCTTGGGGATACAGATCTCAGCAGCCTGGTGGTCATCCTGATGTCCACAGCTGTCTTGGTCTGTGCATGTGTGGTGACCCATTCCTGCATATTGTTGGGGTCAGTGAGTTTGCTCTCCTGATGGCCCAGCTGACCAGACCTCTCAGTCACTTCTCTTGTCTTACCAAGCTTTGAAGTGGGTCCAAATCTGGAGAAGGGTGGGTGGCCATAGTGTCAGATGGGGCAGGAATGAATTCTGGTCAATGGAATGGGGTATGGCAGCTGGGAGAGGAGAAGGTGGCAAATGGGGTCTGGCCAGGGAAAGAGCCCCAAATCCTGAATGACAAGTCCAGGAGTGACAGTTTCAACTGAAAATTCATTGTGATGCACCATCAGACATGGTCAAGCATGGTGAGCTCTGATTTGAACAAGGCTTAGGGGCTCTTCCTCTTACAGTCTTCCTGGAAGTCATTTAAGGCCCCCTGCTGCTGCTGGGACTGTCTTGGTGGGCAGTAGCTTCAGTTAGATACACTGGTTGGATAGAGCCTTTCCCCTTTCATAGGGCCAAGGACACTGCTTAAGAGCCTTTGACCAGCATTCTTACCTAAGCCCTGAAAGAGTCCAGGTGGCAGTGACCCTGAAATTTTGGAACCTGGATTGATTCAAAGAACATCTTTGTACTTAGGGAGAGGGCCAAGGGATGAATTGGTCTTGGCTGGTTCTCATCAAGACCTCAAGGCCCTAAGGCCTTTCTCCATCACCTGTTCTGCAATTCTCCAGGAGAAGTATCCTAGGAGCAAGGAAGCATGGTTGCTGCCCACCTCAAATACACATTCCAGGGAAGTAGAGTTTCCTCTGGAAAGAAATATGAAACTCCACCGCCCTCATTTTCCAAGGGTTTTCAGGTTTTCCTCACGGACATGTGCTTTCCTTCTCTATGAATGGACAGCCTGATCAATGGTCTTCTCAGGCTTTTTCTGCCAGTGAATGGGTCAGGCTGGAGTTGGAAGAGTGAAGGAAGGATTACAGCCATGAAAAATGAAATATAGAATATAAAACAATACAGAAAACCAATGACACCAAAGTTGAATAAAATGGACAAATCTTTGGCTAGACTGAAAAAGGAAAAAAGTGAGAGGATACAAATAACTAAAAACTGAAATGAAGGGGGAAAATTACTACTTATCTCACAAAAATAAAAAAGAATTTTAAGAGAATACTATGAACAACTGTACACCAACAAATAAGTTAACCCAGAGGAAAAGGAGACATTCCTAGAAATACCCAAAGTACCTATACTGACTCAAGAAGAAATTGAAGAATTCAACAGAACAATAACTGGTAAAGAGATTGAATCAGTAATCAAAACTTTCTGAAAAAGTTAAGGCAGGACTAGATGGCTTCAGTGGTAAATTTTACCAAACATTCCAAGAAGAATTATCACCAATTTTGCTCAAGCTCTTCCAAAAACCTGAAGAGGTGGGTACACCCCCTACTCATTCTATGAGTCTAACATCACCTTAATAAAAAAGCCAGATAAAGATACATCAAGTAAAGAAAATTGCAGATCAATATCTCTTATGTATAAATCCTCAACGAAATATTTGGAAGCTGAAACCAAAAGCACATTAAATAAATTATGCACCAAGATTAAGTGGGACTAATCCTGGCATGCAAGGGTAGTTCAACAAAAGAAAATCAATTAATGTAATACACATTTTAAGAGAAAATAAGAGAAAAACACAAAATCATTCCAATTGATGTAGAAAAAGGAATTTGACAAATACAGCATCCCTTCTTGAAAAAAAGACTTAGAAAATAAGAATAAAAAGAAACTTCCTTAACATGATAAAAGGCATATATGAAAAGCTCACAGCTAATATCATACTCAATGATGAGAGACTGAAAGTTCCCTCTAAGGTCAGGAACAAATAAGAATGCCCTCTGCCACCACTGTAATTCCACATTGTACTGGAAGTTCTAGCAAGAGCAATTAAGCAAGAAACAGAAATGAGAGGCATCCAAGTTGGAAAGGAAGAAGTAACTTTCTATATGCAGATGATATGATTCTCTATATATCAACTTTTGAATACTCCACAACAAAGCTCCTAGAGCTAATAAGTTCAGCAAAGTGGCCTAGTACAAGATCAACAGGCAAAAATCTGTAGTGTTGTATACCTAGTAATGAACAGTGAAAGAAGGTATCAAGAAAACAAAATCCATTGGTAAGAGCAAAAAAACAGGGATTCTTAACCTTTTTTCTTCCATCAAGCCCTTTGCCAGTCTGGTAAAAACCACAGACCTCTTACTAGGTCCACACTAGACTATGTATTATTTAATAAATATGTGACTCCCACACCAACACCTCCCAACAGGAATGATTTTTGAATTTCAATCAAGCTCAGGGACCCCATGTTAAGAAACCCTGCGCTAGCATAATATTGGAGACAGAGATAGTGGAGTTTGGCTTAAAGAAGGTTACATAAGAAAAACACAGAGCTGTTCTTACTGAATCAGGATGGTTTTCAACAGCCCAACTTACCTTTTGACAAATTCTTATGTCAAATACTATGAGAATGAAAGATAATTCTCAAAATCAGTAATGTATAAAGGACAGGATAAATAAAGAGAACAATCAGATAAAATAAAGCTTATTCTATAATAATGTTTAGCCATTGGAGAAGAGGTAAATTTTTAAAATTTAATATAAATTGTAGGACAAAAATAAGTTTTGTTCAATATTGCTAATTTTCCACA
>JAQZBX010015712.1:0-37273 GCA_029593785.1 Cabassous unicinctus
TACATCACTGCTCTTTCATCCTGATGGCCCTTGGGATTTCCCTTCTGACCCACAGGCTCTGCATCTGCACACACTCACTTTCCACATCTGCACCAAGAGAAGGCTGGAATTTGCAGGGTCTAATGTATTTTTAATCTCATCCATTGTGTCTTTCATTCCCATAAGCTCTGTTACTTTTCTTTGCAGGCTTTCAAATTGTTCTTTATGCTCATCCATTGTCATCTTAATAGCCTTTATTTCTTTTGTCATATTTTTCTTCAGCTCCTTGAAAGGATATAGGAGAATTGTGTGATTATCATTGATTAGCTGTCTTAAATAGTGTGTCTCATCAGAATTTTTTATTTGTTCCATAGGCTGGGCCATTTTTCCAGTTTCTTAGTATGGCTTGAAATTTTTTGCTGATATCTAGGCATCTGATTATGTTAGGAAATTTACTCTGATGGTCAATTTATCTCTCTTGTCTAGTGGTTTTGTTTCACAGTTCATTAATTTTTGGTTCATCTTATTCTAAGTCTTTAAAATTTCCCAGCTTAATTATGAAAATAGGGCCTGCATCCTACTACTAGAGCACAGATCCAATCCAAGGGGTCTGGGAAGAAAGACCCCAAATAACATTTTTCTCATTGTGATTTCCTGGCCTGGCAGCAGATGATGCTGTTTGGCAAATCTTACCATGGAGGTGTCTTTTTCAACCTCAACTTGATCGTGATTCAGTTCTGGCCAGAGACAAGATTTAAGTGGGTTTGCTGACAAAACTCCCTGAAGAGAAACCACTCTCTGCACTCTGCCACTCTCTTAAGGAAGATGTTCCCTTTTCAGTTGGCTGCAGTTAGCCATGGGTTTTATCCAGGCTGTTCACCTTGAAGTTGGGGGATAGGTGCCATTCCCATCCATGGGGGTTAGTAACTTATGGTTTTCATTTTGAGTTCTTCATCTCTCAATTCCTCACCCTCCTGGAAAATGCACAGCACTCTCCTGGTCTGTAAATCCCCAAAGCAGCTCCTTCTGAGAGCTTTTTGCCCTTCCCCCATTGTTTTTGTGAGAGTTGAGCTGTGCATACCTACTCCAATTCCTCTTCCTAGACATTCTTTCTGATCTTGATCTCCTTTTCTTAACTTTCCTCAGTGTTTACTGCTTCCAATATGGGGTAAAGATTTGTCATTTATTGTTCCCTTCTTATTCTAAAAAGAAACAACAATTTTAGCAATGCATTTAGATCCACATTCACAGATAATATGATTCAACATTGTTAACATGTGAATTACCCAATTGATATAATTAAATCATCTCAAAATTTCAAACTTTCCAGAGAAATATCAGAACCCAGTTCTGAAAGTTATGCAAAATAAAAAGGCTCAAGTATAGTGCCAATGAATTACAAGCTCTAGCTGCCAAATGGGAACTTTTCTCCCCCTGAGGCCCTTTGGATCATTGTGTTCAGGGTCTGGCAGGCAAAAACAGGAGAAAGCATCTTGGAAGGTTAATTCACTGTGATCATCAGGATAAGAAGAAATCAGGTGTTTTGTTATATATTAGAGGGAAGGAGGAGTATTAGTACCCACAAGATTTATTTGGACACCTCTTAATAGTCCCTTTCCAATTATGTTACCAAATGGACATGGGAAATCCCTGTCTGAGATGTACATGGGGACTATGATATTGGACTCCTCAGAGCTCATAGTCTGAGAGTTAAGGGAGGGAGGAGTGATAAACACTGGAGTGACCACTTTGCCTTGTCTGATGGAGATGGGAGTCTATCATAAGTATTGGTCCTTTTCTTGTGAACCACTCTTATATGAAGTTCAAGTTTCTGCACCATATCAGGATCTCTGAAGCATTTGACACCAGTGCAGACTTCTGGCATCCACTCAAAGCTGAGTGGATAGGTCACTCAATGAGCATTCTCACTTCCACATTATCCAGGGGATTTCTAACCTGAGATCTGTGGTGGTGTCAGGAGCCCCAGAATTCATGTGCTGCTGATGGGTCTTTCCCTCTGTTGAGTTGTGGCTGCTTTAGTTTTAATTGCAACACACAGTCTGTATCATGGAAATATAATCACATTTTTTAAAAAAATTTTAAGAGGCACCAGGGATTGAGCCCAGGAACTTGTATGGTGGAAGCAGACACTCAAACCAGTGAGCTACACCTGCTCACCTATGATCACATTTTAATCTCCTGACAATATCCTCCAAGTGAGGAACCCCTAGTATCTGCATTTTCTGGCACATCCTGAGTCACACAACTCCAGGGGTAATTAAGAGTTCAGACCCTGGAGTCAGATCCTGGATCAACATCCTATAGCTGTATCCCACTAGCCAGGGCAGCTTGCACAAATTATGTGTCTTCAACATTTCCCATAAACAGAATTCCTAAAGAAGTGCTGACACTTCTCTAAGTGGATACCCAGTAACCCATTTAAACCCAATGCTCAGTTCATATGGATTGAGGCACCATCTTCCCCCACTGTGATCCAGTAAGGGGAGCCTCCAGGTTAAAGGAAAGGGGAACAGAGTCAAAGTCCTTAGCAAAGGGTCCTGCTTCTCCCAAGGTACCTATGATACAGAGACAAGGCCTAAGCATACCAATGGGGCTACTTCATGTGGAGGTCTAATTCCAGTTCATCATACATAGCAGCAGAGGTTGGGAAATGATACCTGCAAGTGGGAACTAGTCCCCTATTTGTGTTTTTACTTGGTGAGCTCTGTCCCCTTTTTCACCCTGAGACTGAGTGCATCTTTAGTTTTGGTACCATGAAATCTGAAGTGTAGGGTAGCAGAGAAAGAGGCTGGACATCAGATCCTCTTCTCAAAGGAAAATGGACTTCCCCAGACCCTATGTGCCCCTGACACACCATATGTGGCTCATGAGTGAAGCATTCACAGGCATGGTGGCTCTGAAGGAGAAGGAGCTACAATGTGGCAGTATAACTTGGAGGGTGCAGTGGGTTTGTCTTTCATGAAGCTATGTTTATGGAAGACGAAAACTGCTCTTATACAGATTGTGTGTTTATGGAGACTCTGGACATGATGATAGGCATGAAAGCCTTCTACAAACTATCCCTTGGTTGTGAAGATTTAAGAGTCTAAAAATACTCCTTTGACCTGCATCTTGGCTGAAGGAAAATATATTTCACCTCAGAAATATTGGAGCACCTGACAGGTTGCGAGTGGGTTTTGTTTGAATTTTTATCAGTCCCAGATCCCCTTGTGGAATATGAAGGCAGCTCTCAGAAACTACCACAATATGGAGGCCTTGATTTTCCCCGTTGTAGTGGTTTGGCCATTTGATGTAATTATGAAATCCAAAAATAGGTATAGGATTATGCTTGTAAACTGGTCTGTTAGTCTGGGCATGATTAAGCTATGATTAAGGCATTGACTGGGCCATATCAGTAGGGTGTTGAGCTCCACACCTTGGTGGGGCATGAATCAAATATAAAAGGCAGGACATAGAACAAGAGTTGGAGCAGTTTTGATGTTAGAGTTCTGGTGAGGAAGGAGAGAAGGTCCCAGGATAACAATGAGCCATTCACCTGAGAGTTCACAGCTAGCCTTGTGGAGAGAAGCAAAGCCAAGAGCACCTCATCATCTACAGCTGACCTTGTGGAGGAAGCAGTGGAGCTAAGCCCAGAGAAAAATGCAGCACTGGGAAGAGGAACCCAAGAAGCCTGAACCTGGGAAACCTAGGCAGCTGTCTTGCTCCAACATGTGGCAATGGACTTTGGTGAGGGAAGAAACTTACACTTTATGGCCTGGTAACTGTGGACTTCTACCCCAAATAAATACCCATTAAAAAGATCAACCAATTACTGGTATTTTGCATCAGCACCCCTTTGGCTGACTAATACACCCATCTAGGCTTCTATCAGGATTAATGGGTGGTTGGGAGGTGGGATGCCTCAATCTAAGGAATAGATTGAAGAAAAAGGGGATTCTTCCAGGTGCAGATTGAGATGACTGGGATGTGAAATACCTAACAGACACTCTTTCTCCTCATCTCCTGCACAGACTTTCAGACTAGCATCTCATGGACAGTGGCCCACAACAGTGGATTAGGTATTGGGGTGTCCTTGCCATATCCATCATTCTGCCATATCCATCATTCTGCCATATCCATCATTCTGCCCAAGGATTAGGTATTGGGGTGTCCTTGCCATATCCATCATTCTGCCCAAGGGAAATGCATAGAGGCTGGGCAGAGAACAAGACCTCCTTGAGTGTTTGGTAAAGGATTATGATTGGGCCAAGGAAATGGCAGGGAATGGGGGAAGGAGTGCTGTCCTCCTGTCACCAAATGGGGCTGTTGGCCCAGCACCAATACCTGTAGTAGAAATAGAGGCAGTCAGACTGCCAGAGGGGATTTGGGGGATGGGCTGGAAGAGAGAGGACAATCCTAGCTGCACAATGGTCATGGATCTGTGCAGCAATCTTAGTTTCTCTTTTCATTTATCTGTCTCTCACTGTGTCACTCACTTTCCAATTTTCCCCTGTTCCCCTCTAGCCTCAAGTTGATCCCACTGTATGCAATTTTTAAAAACCAATGAACACCTCTAAAGGGAAACATAAGTAAATAAGGATGCTTGCAGAGTGAGGATGGTAGAGTGTGGCTGTGACCTGGGTTGAAATAGGGGTAAAGATCACATGAGCATTGCTGAGGAAGTTCTCATCAGGTATCATCCATTCCATCCTGCAATGAGCAAAGCTAAAACATCAAAATAAAGTTCTCAGAGGATACATCCTCTGGTCTTTCCATCTCCCCAAACACAGATCAGAGTAAGGGGTTGTACAGCCACTGAGTAACAAATAAAAAAGAGATACTAAACTGAAGGAAAATCACAGGTCAAAGTTCTGATTACTGAACAATATAATTTTAAATTTGACAAAGAGATGCATGAAGCCAGAAACTTAATTTTTCCAACCTCCTTAGATGGGATTTTCATCAGATTCCAAGAACTGCCAGAGACTCCAGTTGATTTGTTGCAGGTAGGAGAACCATACCCTCTCAATAGACTGAAGCACCTGGGACCACATATTGATTACTGCTCAATATTTTGCTTTTAGCTCAATGCAAGACACTCATTATGCTCTCAGTAAGCTCCTATGGAATGAAAGACATTTTGGATAAGTAAAAAGACTATGAAACTAAAATGAGACAGACAGCAGCCAAAAAGTGACATTTGATCCAGCAAGGAGACTCCATGAAGCCCAGTTGCTGGCTGACCCCATGTCATCCAGAGCTTGTGAAAGGCAGGACTGTAGGGAGACTTATAAAATGACCCCCCAAAATCCCTGCTGCCTGGGATTCACACCATAGTGTAATACCTTCCCCTTGACTGAGGGCTGGACCTAGCGAATAGTTTCTAATGTATAGAATGCAGCAAAAGTAATGCTTAATAACTTCCTAGTTTGGGTTACAAATGACTGAATTCCAACTTACTAACAGACTCTATTTCCTTCTCAATTTGTAATATTTGATGAAGTGAACATCCATGTGGAAAGGTCCAGTTGGCAAAGAAAGGAGAACACCAGCCAACAGCCATGGACCAAGTTCCTCAGTCCAACAGTACCTTTAAGAGAAACTAATGCTGCCAAACAGCAGATGAAAGTGCTTAGAAGTAGATCCTCCCCAAGTCAATCTTTCAGATGAAACTACAGCTCCTTTGACACACTTCTTTGCTAACATCCTGAACTTTGTGTTCAAATATTAACACAATGTGTAATTAAACAATTGTTTTGATGTTTAGATATTAAAGTCATGAAGGGAAGGGCATGTATTTTTTCTCACAACTGCATATCCAACCACTAGCAAAATGCCTGCCAGAACTCAATAGTATATGAGAAATAAATTGTAAGCATCATTACTTTTGAATATAAAGAAAAATTTATATTTATATGTAAAGACATAGGAACCTTTAAAAGAACAATAATATTGAAGTTGGTTACTAAAAATGTTTGCTACTAAAATACTACAGCATACATTTTTCTTTTAAAATTTCAGAAGACTATTAAAATAGTAAGACAAAATTATTCCCTTTGGAAACAAATGTCTCTACCCAAAATTTAAATATATTTCTTGACTTTTCTTTACAAGTAATTTCTTTTTACTTCTCACAAGAGATGCCCTAAGACCTTTAAAATTTTAATTTTATTTAAAAATAGTTGAAACACAGTCTATTCATAGTCAAATCAGGAATGAAACTGGACAATTCATACCTTTGAATGCATAATATTTGAGACTTGCAGGATTTCACAGTATTTATTACATCAAATCATTCTTAATTGAAGAGAACTCTGTTCTGTGTTATTTTTATTCCTGGATAATGAAGTATATGCACACTAGATGCATGAAAAATAGCTTTCTATTAAATATGTATTGGCAGCATAACTAGTTGTACTTATACAGAGCAACACCGATGTTCACAACCTGAGAGAATGTTGGTAGATTTACAAGTCTTCAGCAGGACTGAATCTCTTTCTGGAAGTTCATTACAGTATTGCCCCCTTCCCAAAATGAGAATCCACAAAATAGTGAAACCTCTGGGAAAAAGAATGACGATTGCTTTTGTATGTTTTAGAGCAATTACAGAATGAAAAGATATAACCTATTTGCATTATCTGTATATACATGCTTTATGTAATTAGAGGGAAATTTTTTCTTTAGTGATACTTTGATTAGATTTTCCTTCATTGGCATTCAAGGTAAACAGGGTATGCCCTTTTTATGAATGGCTAATAAAGTTATTAATAGCATAAAGAGGCACTATCAATCATGATTTTTCTAGAGCAAGAAAGATTTGACAACCCATGTCCATGAACCAATGAATGGGGGGGAAATGTGGTATATACCATGTGTATTAGTCAGCCAAAGGGGTGCTTATGCAAAATACCATAAATTGGTTGGTTTTTATAAAGGGTATTTATTTGGGGTAGAAGCTTACAGTAACCAGACCATAAAGCACAATTACCTCCCTCACCAATGTTTATTGCCACATGATAGAGCAAGATGGCTGCCAGTGTGTTTCAGGGTTCAGGCTTCCTGGGTTCCTCTCTTCCAGGGTCTTGCTTCTCTCTGGGCTCAGCTCCTCTGTTAGCTCCACAAGGTCAGCTGTAAACTATCAGGCAAATGGTTTTTTCTCTTCCCAGGGCCTTTTCTCATTCCTCAAAACCAAGCCTTTCTGTGTGCTAACTTCCCAAGGCTCCAGCTCAAAAACTCTAACTAAACTCTTCTGCCATGTCATTTTCTCTGTGAGTCCCCACCGACCAAGGTGGCAGGGATACAACATCCTACTGACATGGCACAATCAAAGCCTTAATCATTATTTAATCAAGTAAAGCTCAGAATCCAATATATTATAATATGCCCAGAGAAGAAGACCAGTTTACAAACATAATCCAATATTTCTTTTTGAAATATATCAATAATATCAAACTGCTACACCATGGTATGTATATATAATAGAACATTACTCAGCCATAAAAAGGAAAGAAATCCTGATATATGTTGCTCTGAGTTCTGAGCTTCTAGGTTCTTGGCTTATGTCACATAAAAGAATTTAAGGACATGACCCAGGGTAGGCAAGGGAGTAAAGAGTTTATTAAGAAACAAGAAAAGTACACAGTCCTAGACATGGCCTGTGGTTGTGCTGCAGAGAGAGATGAGCACATGAGGTCCAAGTTTAGGCCTTTTTAAAACTTTTACTCCTCCCCTTCATAATTTTGGTGAGGGCCCCCCATTGTTTGCTGTTCTGATTGTTGCCCCACCTGTTACTTCTCAGAGGGCCAATGGTGAGGCCTTTTGTTTGAAGGTACCAGGAGCTTCCCCCTGACCCCAAATGGGATCTCATTCCAAATGGGATATTGTTCTAAGTGGAATCTTTTTCCAAATGGGATCTTATGGTCATGGTCTCACAGGATCTTTCTGTCAGCCTTCCCCTCAGGAGGTTTCCATGGGGTCTCCATGTCCATGTGGTCTGCTGGCCATGTTGACAGCAAACATGGCTAGGCCTGAGCCACCTTCCCTCTTTTACTATACTAACCTGCCTCAATGTGACATACAACATGGGAGAAACTTGGAGACATTATGTTGAGTGAAATAAGACAGGCACAATAGGACAAATATTGTATGATCTTCCTGATTTGAAACAATTAGAATACACAAACTTATACAGTCACAATCTGGAATATAGCTTAACAAAGGTGGGGTTGGGATAGGGAATGGGAAGTTAAGACTTAAAATATATAGGGTTCTGGTTTGGAGTGCTAGAACTGTTTTGGGAATGGATGGTGGTGATGGTAACACATTATGAACACAATTAATAGCACTGAAATATACATCTGAATATGATCAAAAGGGGTAAATGTTAGATTGTATATACAGTATAATAAATAAATAAATAAATCCATGGAACTACACTACACAAACTTTAAGCCATAAGTTAAACCACGGACATTTATTACTAGTTCAATTATAAAAATGTGCTATCATAAACTGTAACAAATATTCCACACCAATGCAGGTTGTTGTTGGTGGGTGGTATAAAGCAATCCTGTGTTTCATGCATGATCTGTAAACCCACAACTTCTCTATTTAAATAAAAAAAGAAAGAAACTCTGATCTCTGGAATGTGGTGGTAGCATCCTCAATAATGACCCAGTGTTACTGGATTTTCCAACTCTTGGAGTTCAGGTGAGTACTGGTGAGAATTTTCCCCAGGAGAGATGGACAACTTTTATTTGGAAAATGAATTTTAATCTGAAGATCATTTGGTGATCTCACTGAAGACATTTGGGGCAGGCTATCTGAGGGCAGATTTGGTTATTGTTTAGAAGGAAATCTTCTGGAATCTACCTCATGTGTAATGGTCAGAGGGGAAGCCCTCTTATTTTAAGATTCTGGTGTCTATTTTTCTACAATTGGTTCCATGGGGAAGATGAGAGACAATGAAATGAATGAATAAACAAACATGTAATGACAAAATACAGGTATTGCCTGAAGATGAAGTAGTGTTCTGTTCAAGAGAACTCAGCCAGAGAAGGAAAAGTCCAACACAGGTGGGAGTCAGATAAAGGAGGAATTCAGAGGGAATAAATTTAAACTGACACTGAAGGAAAATGACTAAGGTGTGGATATATGTGTGTGTGAGATTGGGAAGTGATGAAGGTACTCAGTTCAGAGAGCGTAAAAATGCTTTGGTTTCTGTGGTGCTGAAAGGGGGTTTCAAGAATTAATTTCTGGATGTCTAATGGATTCATTCATTAAGGTGTAACTTTCATTTTTGCAGGGGAAGGTAATGTCTTCAATTCAAGATATATTTTAAATAAGTTGTCAGTAACTCTTGGGGAAATATAAGTAAAAACAAAATCATTCCTTGACCCAGAAAACCTTTCTAAAAATGTAGAAGAGAAAGAAAAACAATTTTATCATTGAATAAACATTAAAGAAAAATGTGATGCATCACAAGCAATCTGCAAAGAAATTCAAAGACAGAAAGAAATCTTAAGCATTTTTATGTGACTAAGATACAATCCATTTCATACATCTTCTCAAGTTATTTTTCATCTTCATGACCAGAGGTAGGTTTACACTTTGGAGCCAGGAACACACCCCCTAAACCCCCACCTCCAGAAGTTATGCTCATCACTTAGGAAATTAGGACACATTTTCTTTGATTACATTTCAAAAAATTGTTTCCTTTCTTACTTAACTTGTGTGGTAAAATTTGCAAGAGACTTTTTTAAACTTGTACATTCATTTCAAGTATATGCATTTTAAAAGGACAAAGAAAGTGGTATTACTTACAATTATGGGTTTTCTAAAGTAAATACTCAGTGATGGGAGGAAGAAGGTTGTCCCTTCACTTATGTTCAACAGGGTCAATAATGACTTTCTCATTTTTAAAGTTATATTTACCCCTACATAACACACAAGCATACAGAAGTAAAAGCTCAAAAATGAAGTCTAGATGATAGTATGGTTACTGTCATTTTAGGGACAGAAAGGAAGGAAATGTAATCAATCAAAGAAATGGGTCAGATAGTAGTATAGTGTATGAAATGAGGTGAGAAGAGAGGCTAGAATTGATCATTGAGATGTTTAAATAATATTATTTGAGGAGTGTTTTAGTTTTTTTGTTGTGCAAGCAAATACTATGCAAACAGTTGGCTTAAACAATGGGAATTTATTAACTTATAGTTCTGAGGCTAAGAAAAAATCCATATCAAGGTGATGCTTTCTCCTAGAAGACTGGAATTCTGGGCCTGGCTTCTGGTGATGCTTGACCCTTAGCTTGTCAGAAGGCAAGGCACATTTCAGAGTCTCCAGGTTTCTCCCCTCTCTTTGGGTTTTTCTGTATTCAACTTCTGGCTGCTCCTTCTATGGCCTTATTTCTGTCTGATTTTCATTCTCTTAAAAATGACTCCTGTAATAGGATTAAAACCCATCCTGACTGAGGTGGGCCAAACCTTATCTGAAGTACCTTCATCAAAAGATTCTCCTATCCTCACAGAATAGGAGGTTGTGGCCAGTCCATTTACCAAGAAATCATGAAAATCTGTTGCTGATAGAGGACAGAAATTTAAATAATAGGTAGAGAGACAAGTTTTGGTAAGCGCAGAAACTGGCCCCTAAGTAGTAAGGAATTTTCCCAATGTGAAATGGAGAGGGATCACATGAGATATGTCCTTCATTTACCTCTGAAGTTGTAAACTGATCTTCTGTCAAGATTGCTTTGAGAATTAATGATCACAGTAACAATCTAACATTTAAGTGGAAGGTAATGTCTTCTAAGCATTTTTATATTAATATTCTTAAAAACTCTGAGGAGGACACTGTTGCCATCAATCCCACTTTCTGAAGAGTACATGGAGGGATAGAGAGGATAAGCAAATTGCTGTAAGTGATTCATCTAAGAAGGGACAGAGCCGGTGCTGAAATCCAGACAATGTCGCTGTAATTATTGAGTTGTGTAACATTATGCCAGGAATACTCTTCCCATCTTTTCCTTTATTACAGGATCAGGAGGACCCTTGAGAGAAACCTCTAGATATGACTTAGGTGGTCCAGCTAGCCTCACTTACAATTGGAGGCTGAAAATTTCAAATCCCTCCTTTGCATCAATAGAAGTGATCTTTTTTATATTAATCTTAAAGAGGTAAACACTCCTGTTATAAACATTATTCACTCCCTTTTACTTCAAAATACATGCACACATATATTTATACACATATATTTATACAAATATATACATATATATTTTTTCATTCAAATATTGATTGATAGATTTGTATACATAACATACTCTTACATGTATATACACATATAATAAGTATTAATTTTTTTCAACTTCCCACATAGTTTTTCAGTGCCAGCTCTGTCCAATGCTCTGTAAAATCAGCTATGATGTGTAATTATCAAGAACAATCTTGAGACTTCATACCATGAGGAGAAGCACAGAGCTGGTCTCTGAGTTATAGTGCACAATGCCTTATCTCATGTTTAGCCACACCCCTAGTGGCTCAGCTCTGAAAGGAGCAGTGGTGTTTTGAAAGTGCTTTCATATTGTATATTTAGTATATACTGTACATTATGGTACATTTCAGCCACTCCTGTTTTGAAAAACACAAATATCTTTGAAATAATCTGTTCCAAAAAAACTATGATATTCATGTATATAAAATCATATCTGACATCTTATCTCTCCTTCCGTCTGACTTGGGGACCTGCAAGGACCATAGTTTTGTGGCTCCCTCTCTGGCTTCTTTCTAGGGCCTTGTAGGGTCCTAGTTTCCAGATCATGGCATCTCCACATCTGCGCCACCCTTCAACACCCCTCCCACCTCAGCCTCCCTAGCATTTTTTCTCAAAGTCAGGGTATAAAGATCTGCAAGTAGAATTCTATGGGAGGTCTTTCCCACAATGTCAGGTTAACAACAATAGGGGATCTGAAAACACTCAACAGTCAGGGGTATCCAGTCCCTCATTTTTCCTAACCTAGAAAACACCACCAAACCATTTGAGAATCACTAGGTGGAGGGAGACATTTTACTTTATGTGTTCCTTGGGAGTGGCCAACTCAAAGGGATGCTAAACAGATCATCTTGCAATCCTAGAATTCATAAGTAAAAGGCAGGAGTGGGGAGATAAGGACCAAGCCCAGCAGAATGTGTTTTTGAGCCCTAGGTTATGGCCCCAACATACTCCTGCTGCAAAATTATTATAGGTAAGTTTATTTTAATTAGTTTTAAATTTAAATGATTCATTACCACTCTATCAGATGCTACTCAAAGTCTAATTTCATAATTTCACTGTTATAACAGTAACAGAGAGAAGTGATTTCATTTGCCTTGTCACTACTACAAAGAGGAAGATGGAAAAACATGATTGAATCACACAAATCACAACTCTGAAGAAGAATTGAGGGAGGACTCTGATATTGTAAATTATTACTCTGAGACTTGATCACAGGGTATTTAAAGTCAGAACAGTCAATAAAAGAATTAAAAGGGAGCACAGGTACTATTCTGAGCTCTTTCCTTGGTTCCCACAGGAACCTCAAAGTAGCCCTCTGAGTTTTCCTCCTCTTTATATGTAAGTAGTGACAGAGATGCAGAGAGAGCTTAAGACACACTCCAAACACAGTGACAGGTGGAGACCAATACTTAGGCAGCTCAGGTCCTAAGACACTCAATCACACATTGTAGGATATGGACATTAGATACTCCCATGAGCTCAGGATGGTTCAGATACTGATATAAAGTCTTTCAGGAAAATAATTTGTTTTCTCAGTGAAAAATAAGCTTTGCAAATCTAATTAACTTGTTAATTTTTCACTCCCTGGGAACAATGTTAACATGTCATTGTTGCAGCAAACATGAGAGTCACAGGAATTGAAAACAAAAGGGGTTTCTTTACTTACAATATGGAATAGTCCCCTCCACCAAGACACACACACACAGTGAATACCTGGCAGGGATTCCTGGGGATAGGTTCCAAGGAGCAGGCTGTGGAGGAGGGGCCACAACCACCCCCTGTGCTTAAGAAGGACCCCTTCTGAGCATCTGTGACCCCTGCAGCTCTGTACACACTGGGCTGGGAACAGGGGGTTAGGCCTGCCATGCTTCAAGCTGGAAGTGTGCTCCTAGACAGGGAAACCTCGTTGGGCCCCAACAAATACACCTACAAATTGTGGATATCTCCTGACTGGACAGGACAGAAGGTTGGTGCAATGAAGTTGGGGAGGGTTGTGGCTAAGCAGGGTTCCAGCAAGGAGTCACATCAGAGGTCACAGACACCCTTTGTGCTGCACTAGGAGCTTTATCCTGGGATTGTCCAGATGGGTGGGCATGAGGATGAAAGCCTGGGTCCAGGCATGGTGTGGGCAGGGGAGTCAGTGCAGGGTGGAGTCTCACCTGCCTCTGCTCTTTCTCTTGGTCCTTCTTTCTAAACCTTCAGTGTTGAGTGTGCTGAGGAGTTCCCTGCACCCAAAGACAGTCTCCTGGCCCTGAATACCCTGGACACAATCTCAGTGATTCAGCAAGAGGGTAGGGAGGGGGTGCATTTTCACCACCAGGAGGAGCCCAAAGCATCCTCCTCCATGGACCTCCAGCCAGAAGAGGGAGACTAACTATCTTTTCTGACTAAACGATGTGGGAAACACCTCCAAGTTTGTCAACAGGGGCCCTGGTGCTGTGTTCAGAGGGAGGAGAAATGATTCATTCCTGTTGACCCAGGAGGAGCTTCCCCATCTCTGGGAATCGTCAGGCATGTCCACATGAGTCATTAGCTTGCTCTTCACACCTGAGGCTGAGGAGGGACATTTGTTGCATCTTCTTCAAGGTGTTTTTCTTAAAACTTCATTTTTTGCATTATTGCTAGAAACTGGTTTATTCTCTACTTTCCCAAGCCATATTTTAGTAAGATGTATTTTACCCAATATCCCTTCATTGAGGTCTTTGCCAGCTCAAAATCTGGCATTCTGTAGGACTTTTTGTGGATTCAGGACTCTTGCTGGAGACAGTCCTGATAGAGATTCAGAAAGAAGGGAAAAGCATTTACAGCTCTGAAAGGAACATGCAAAATATTGCACCCTTCCAGTAGAGAAGCTGGGGACAGGCCAGATTTAACTGAGCCATATCAGAGCCAGAGGTGAAAGGGAAAATGGTGTCCCTATATATATACTTTTATTACATATTTAATGGTTAATTTTAACTGCACCACTTACTTAGATGGAAAAAAGTTTGAAAAATTTATAAGTATGGGAAATATAACCCCCAAAATTAATTTAAATGTTAATTACTCAAAAATCAAAAATTTATATTAATTTAACTGTTAGAGAAAAACAGCACTCACTGGACATGGAAACTGATGACTGCAGGCAGAAAGTTTTTTGGGAAGCTCTCCCAACAGAAGGGGTCTCAAGATTAGACTTCAGCCCCCCCACAAGCATGCCAGAGGTCTGAAGAGAGACTTCGGCCCACCCCAGAGGTTGTTGGATATGGCTTTATACAGTACATCAATAAGTGGGGAAACTGAGTAAAGCCTGGGTCAAATGGCCAGGGGGAAGTGGCTAGGAGGTCTTGGAATGTGGGAGGGGTTTGTGGTGCTTGGGCCTGGGGGTGATGGCCCTTATCGGCTCCATTTTGCTTATTCTTGTTTGCAGATGAGCTGCCTCTGTGAGCACTAGCAGATAGTCAGGTCTTATGACCTATTAATCATTGCAGACCTCTGAACGCGGAACCTCTAACACCCATAATTCTTTCATTAAATATATATGATGATGGACCTAAGTAATGGGAATTCTGGACAGAATAAAAGGATGAGGGGATTTGGGACATTGACTCAGTCTGGCTACATCCTGCTGTTATGGGGCAGCAAAGGGTTCCCTTGCATTCTGTCCAATGTGTTCTCATTTCTGGTCCTGAAGACATTGGTATTGGTGTTCATATAGTAAGAAGATACTGTTCACATATTACTGAGTTGTTGACTGTACAATTTGGCATGTAAATCATATAGGAAGCTGTAAGAGACAAGGACCAAAAAGAAGAAGCTGAAATAATAACAGCAGTGGTGATATAATAGACAAAAGGATTGATTTTAGGGGTGAGGAAAAGTAAGAGAGAAATGAGGATAACCAGGATTGATTTCCATAACTGCTGTCTCAAGCCCTCTGAATGATCTCTATGTTTTCTTTTAAAATTTTCAGATTTTCTTCTACCTGCCCAGTTTTGTTAATATAAAATTGAGTTTCATTTATGATTGCACAGGTGCCTCCCGTGATCTTGTGATACTCTCATGCTTGGTTTTGAGATTAGTACATCCTGTTGGATTAGGGACAGGAGTTGGAGTTTGGTGTCATCTGTTATTGGGGCAGTGGAGACCTTCTGGTGCTGACCAGGGTTATGGGGGCTTATTTTGCTAAATGGGGCTAACATTCCCAATTTTTTTTGATATGTTTGGGTGGAAAGAGAGAGCAGGAAGGTGGGTATCGATTATCTGGCTGCTTCCAGGTATTATGAGGTGTTGTGAGATTCAATTATCATTCCCCTTTTGGTGCTGAGATATTGTGGCTTCTGGCTCAGTGTCTGGCACTGTATTTTTGCAGCAGCAGCAGATCATGTTCATGATCATGGGTGACATTTCAAGACTTCTGTTTGGATAAACTGAGTTACTGCATGGAGGAGGCATGGACATGCTAATAAGAGAATGAGAGTTATAATTGTGGTAGGGATAGGAATTAACCATGAAATTTAGGGTGGGCTGTGAGGTTATTGTCTCCAGGAGTCTGAGGAGAAGGAATAATATTATATACTCAACATTGAACATTAATGGTTGACAGTAAAATTACATAATCTGGTGGGCCTACACACATAGAGTTTTAGCAAGAATATGAGGCTTTAATTATTAACTGTGGTTTAATAACAGTGTTTTTCAGTGATTTACTTTTCATGGATTTAAAATTTCCAACCAGAGGGCTGCATAGGTCTACAGTTAAAATGATTTTTTTTTTTTTCAGTTTGTATAGTTAGACGCATAGGTAACAACAAAATATTATTACTTTCCCTTTTTGGGCTGTGGGGTAGCTGTCACCTTAACTTGTAACTTTAGTGCCTGTCTTGTCTTGCTGTTAGCATTTTAATGGAGCTGTGGCTATAGTTTACAGAGCTGAATTAAACTTAGTCCAGTGTTGTAAGGATCTGGTTACAAGAGATCCATTGCAGTTACTGCAGCACTGAAAGCATACCTTCCCCCTTCTGAGAGCAGGAGAGGACTGATGTCATAGTCATTGGAGTGAGTATGAAGGAAACTTATGGGCAACATTCATGAGCTACCAGCAAGTGACAGGCACTTGGAACTGATGGGCTAGGCACTACAAGGTCCATTATCCCCAATATTTGCTTTTTTGGTGGAACAACTCTGCTGCTTTTGGGTTTCAATGGTATGGCCCTGGATCTTTGTGAGGACATCTGCCTCAATAGTCCCAAGAGAGATGTTAGAGGAGGGGGCAGGAATATGATACACAGTTATATGTCACTGCTGGTAGGCATCCCAGATGTTCTTCTACAGATCTTTCTTTCCCACAGAGTGCAGCCCACAACAGTTCATTGTTCCTGTCTTGTACTTTGGCTTCTTCTTGCAATTGTGACTAAAGCCCAGTAGAATGTTGCCTCTGCCACAAACCCCACCCAAAGCCAATATTGGTACTGGCTACATCCAATTTACAGGATAAGTTAAGGTTCACCACCCCCTTACTGCTTAAACTTCTGTTATTGTCCTTTTTACTCTTTTTTTCTAAAAAGCAGCCTGCTCGGGTTTTTTCTCATTTCCATGCACAACCCTTTCTGATTAACATATATAATAGTTTTAATATCTGAGCTAGATGAGACATGAAGGGTTTTCATTATCCCAACATATTAAAAACTCTATTAGTATGAGAAAACATTGTACTTTATCAATTACAACAGAGGGTATGGTTTTTGTTTTACTCAACTAAACAACATTTAGGAATTTGATAGACAGCCAGGACTTTGGAACTTGTCCCAATTGTTTGCCTATCCCAGACTTTTCAGATAAGATACTATTGTCTCTGATGCTTCTTTTACTTCTGAAAAAATGGATTACTGCTTAACATAATATCAGTAGTTTTACAGCCACAGGTTATTCCATGCAGCCAGAATCTTTGCCACCAGGTGAAGACAGATGGTTGGGTTATGCACACAACCTTGGGGAAGCACTGCAAAATCCACTGTGACATGAAGGTCAATGAAGGCTGGATTGTTTTGTCTAAGAAGATACTAAAGAAAGCCTTAGCAAGTTTTAAAACACAGTGATAATGACATATCCTGATATTATTTTTGCAACAAACTTGTAGTATTTGGGACTGCTGCAGACAGCATTGGTGTTACCTTAATTCATGATAATCTACTGTTATGCGCCACCTCTGGCAGCCCTCAATGGCCACTATTTTTCTGCAGCAATAGAGCTGTGTTTTAGCAGAGGAGGGCAAATTAGATAAACCTGAGCTAAAGCATCCACCTCTTGATTTCTAGGCAGAGAAGTTGTTTCTGTGACACATACCATTTTTTAAAAAGTAATTAAAACCATGACTAACAACACTATACTTCATCTAATATTATTTTCAGGAATTTTATGCACTCTTTAAGAATTCATATGAAGCACTTATTTGATTTTTTGGACATTTGAATACAGCTTTGTAAAGAATTTTCATTTATCAATTTAATATTACCATCTGGAGGTATTAAAATATACACTGAACAAACAGACAAACACAACAAGAGTTATGACACAACAGCACAAACATAAAGCTCATTAACTTGACTTGTAAATTCTTACTCTTTTGGTATGGTTATTTTTAGGTTTTTCATTATTTTATATCTTTGATTTTACTGCTTTTAAGATTTTTTTCTTCTGGAATCAATGTTGCTTGTAATATGCAAACTTGTTTTTGGAAACAGTTTTACTAGTAATCAGCAAGAATTAGGAATATTTGAGCATTATAAAAGCATTTAAGCTTTAATTTAGCAGTTTAGATAAACAGGTATTTAACACATATATTTTGGATCATTGCTTTTATTTATTTATTTTGTTTGTTTGTTTTCTTTGGATCATTGCTTTTACGGAGTATACTTAGAATTAGGAGTTAGCTAAAATCTTAGTTGTAAGAGGTGAGCAATTGTAGGTTTGTTGAGTAAGATTATTAGGGGCAGCTGGGTATTGAAAATTTTGATGAGAAGGATCAGAGAATAGGATCTGAGATGGTGCTTGATTTGGGAGAGATCAGAGAGGGAGAAGGGGATATGAACACACAAAATGCTTTCTGCCTCAGTCTCTTTCTGGAGAGGGAGGACAGGAACTGGGGAAGGAGGCTGGAGAGTGGGGAGCTTGGCTTGAGAGAAGGTGATGGGTGGGGAGAAGGGAGCAGGCCCAAGGAGAGGGCTGGAGGAATGGAAGGAGGACTGAGCAAGTTCAGGGGGTGCTGATGTGACATATGGCAGCAGAGGAAGGGTGTGATTGGAGGGATTGGAGTCAGAGGAAGGGTTTCCTGGATGCAGAAGTAGGAAGGGGTGGGGAGGGGAGGCAAGCACCATCCCCAGTGCCTGTAAGATGAGGGGAGAAAGTTGGGGCAGAAGGCAGTGATGATGAGGAGAGGGAGGAAATGAAGGAAGAAGGAAGTTTTGAGAAGGTCAGAGGGAGGAACAGTTACAAACATAAAATAAGGCCTGAATGTAAGGAATTTTAGGCCCCTTGCCACTGCACTGGTTAAAGTTCTTTAAGTCTCAGAGAATTTCAAAATTGAAATTACCATATTCCAACCATTGGTTTTCATTGCTAAATTTGTATTGTGGCCACACAGAGGTTGAATAGAAAAAGAGCTTTTTAGGTCTTATGTTTCCTTCTGGGTACAGAGTTTTAAGGTAATGGAGGAGACAGCCCAGAAGCATGAGTTTTTTGGGGGGTGAAATTGAAACCCCCATTTTAGGTGGTTCTCTCCTAGAACAGGGGAGATTCTGAATGATACAATCATCCCCAAACCAGCAAGAAATCTCCAAGGAAACAGCCCACCATGGCCCCTGGGGACAGCAGTGAGGATCACTGACATAGCATTTAGGATTTTTGGAGGCTTGTCCTGGACAAGACAAAAGGAGAGAGAAAGAGAAAGCAGGATCCTCCAGTGGAGGAATCCTTAATTCACCCAGCCAAGATTTGATGTCCAGTGATGGATGGGTGTTCAGCCATGGCAGGGCAAGATTCCTTACCAATTGATCAGTCTCAACATGACCCCAGCCTGGGTTTTTGGCACCAAATGTTAGAGAAAAATGGTACTCACTGGGATGCATACACTGATGATTGCAGGCAGAAAGTTTATTAGGAAGCTCTCCCAATAGATGGGGTCTGAAGAATGGACTTCAGCCCCCCCCCACTGGCATGATGGGGGGTCTGAAGAGAGACTTCAGCCTGCACCAGAAGGTGGTGGATATGGCTTTATACAGTTCACCAATATGCAGGGAAACCAACAACTGCCTGGTGCCAAATGGCTAGGGGGATGTGGGCTCTGAGGTCTTGGAATGTGCAAGGTGTTGGGGGTGCTTGGGCCTGGAGCAGGTGATGGCCCTTAGCTGCTCCATTTTGTTTATTCTTGGGAGGAGATGAGCTGCCTCTGTGAGCACTAGCACATAGGCAGGTCTCATGTTCTATTAATCATTGCAAACCTCAGAAGGGGAAACTCTAACATTTACTTTTCTGGCTTTACTAAGAGCAAACATGGCAGTGAAATTTTTGAAATACACTTTTTAATTTATCTTGTTTTCAAATGAGAAAATTGCCATGTTGTACAATTTCTCATGACCCATTGATCTTGTTATTTTTAAACTGAGCTTACTGAAATGTCTTTTGTTTCAGTGATTGATATTGTTTAAAATATGTATAGATAGATCAATAGATATGATACTTGCACAGCATGAAAATGTAGTAAATTTCACTGAACTGTATACTTTAAAATGGTTAATTTTATTTTAACTGAATTTAACTTAACAAGATATGTATGCCACTTCCAAATTAGGATAAATTTGTAATAAGTAAAATTTGTGCATTAAGAGAAATCAGTTTTTGAAAATGGAAACATAATGGTAATTTTCAATAATTACTATTGCATACTGCATTTGACATTTCTCCAGGATTTAAATTATGAATTCAAGAGCTGTGTCAGAGGCTGTTTTTTGTAAGTCAGATATTTTCATTGAAAATAAATTTCTCTTGGTGAAAATTCAAAGTCTGAAAGCACTTAGTCTAATTTTGTGTATATCTGTGGAATGGTGAAATTAGGATGTCTATAATGTCATTTTTATATGCCTGTTTCTTGTAACAATCATTATTTCATCTGATGATGAACCATTTGAAAATTTGAAAATATATTCATATATCTCATTAAAAATTACATTAATCAAATACACTGCAAGGGAATAGGCCTTCTAATAACCATCCACCTTTATATATTGTCAGGATTTTTTGTTGAGATTTATAACTAATATCTCTGGAGCCTTTATATAATCTCACACTAAAAAATTGCATCAATATTTGTAATCTATTTGCATGAAGATGTTTATTTCAGCATAGTATACTTCTTAATTCTATACCATATATACATTAGATATAGTTGATACTATGTACACATTCAATAAGTGTTAATTTGTGCATGAAGTGCCCTGATTATATTTCTTCCTCTACTGCTTGGCACATAAAGGTAAATTCCTACATTTTATATCCCCCAGGGCTTCTCTGCTGTGCAGATATCCATGATCAAGTCATTACCTCATGCCCCCAAGGACATTAAGTTCTCCCAAAAGAATCTACCAAAAGATTCTGCAGTAGCGTGCCCCAGGCTTTCAACCTGGGCAAAGGGCAACCTGCAGCAGAGGAAAGAGTTCCTGTGAAATACTAATACAAATATCTCATTTTAAAAAATAAACACCCCAAACTATTCAGGCACAAAAAACATAGTGCTATTATGATAATATTCACAAATTTCTTCCTTAAGAACAGCAAAACTCTTAAAAGGTTGATTACATTCACAACTTTGGTTGAACACATTCACAACGTTGGTTGAACTGCCTTTGTGTAGATTTGGTCTCTGTATGATTTAGTGGCATAGTAGTGATATAAGTTTTTAAGTGATTTATTTTGTAATAATATCAAATGCATAAAAAATGCAAAGTAGTAAAATCCCTTCATTAAGATTTCCCAGTCATTAAAATTTTGCAAACCTGCCCACTAAACAAACAATTCTCAAAAATTACTCCAGTGTATTTCTGAAAGGACACTTTCCTAGAAAACCCCAAATCAGGAAGTCATCTTTGCTTCAATGCTGTAATACCATCCATAGACAACTTCAATTTTTAAAAACATTAATAAATTATTTTTATTCTAGTAACATATACATAATGTAATTTCCCCCCATTTTTAACTGTATTCTTCAGTGGTATTAACTACATTCACAATGTTGCTACCTTTGCCACCACACATAAGGAAGAATTTTCATGACCCCAAACAAATCATTTAAACCCAAATTCCCTATTTTCTCCTCCCCACAAGCCCTGGTAACCTCTAAACTAGATTCTGCCTCTATGAGTTTGCTTATATTAGATATTTCATAAAAGTAGAATCATAAAATATTTATGTTTCTGTGCTTATTTCTGTGAACATAATTATTTCAAGGTCCATTCATGCTATAACATGTATCAGAATTTCATTCATTTTTATGGCTGAATAATATTTCATTGTAGGTATATACCACATTTTGTTTACCCATTGTATTAGTCAGCCAAAGGGTACTGATGCAAAATGCCAGAAATCTGTTGGCTTTTATAAAGAGTATTTATTTGAGGTAGAAGCTTAAATTTACCAGGTCATAAAGCATAAGTTACTTTCCTAACCAAAGTCTATGGCCATGTGTTGGGGCAAGATGGCTGGCTGCTGACAACTGCCAAGAGTTCAGGCTTCTCCGGTTCCTCTCTTCCTGGGGCTCCATTTCTCTCTGGGCTCAGCTGCTGTGCTCTCTCCACAAGGCCAGTTGTAGATTATCAGGCAAATGGCTCTGTTCCTCTCCCCGGGGCTTCTGCCCTATCTAAGGAGCTGTCTCTATTCCTCTGTATTCTTCTCCTCGGTATTCACTTCCTGGGCTCCAGCTCCAAATTCCAACCTCCCTTCTCTGTGGTGCAGTTTCTCTGTGAATCCCTGCCCACCAAGAGGGTGGGGACTCAACATCCTACTGATGTGGCCCTATCAAATCCTTAATCATTATTTAATCAGGTAAAAGTAAAACCTCTTAATCCAATATATTCTAATATGCCCAGAGGAAAAGACCACTTTACAGATATAATCCAATATTTCTTTTTGGCATTCATGCATAGTATCAAATTGCTACACCCATTCATGTCTTGATGGTAACTTGGGTTCTTTTCACCTTTCAGCTATTGTGAATAATGCTGCTATGCACATTGGTGTACAAGAATCTGTTTGAATCCCTGTCTCCAATTCCTTTGATTATATACCTAGGAATGGAATTGTCTATTCTGTGCTTTTTGAGAAATTGCCAAATGGTATTCCACCTCTGATCCATCATTTTAAATTCCCACCAACAATATGCAATTGTTTCCATTTCTCCACTTCTTCAGTGACATTTGTTGTTTTCAATTTAAAAAACAACCATCATAATGGGTGTGAAGTGGTATCTCATTGTGGTTTTAATTTGCATTTCTCTGATAATGAATGATGTTGAATGTTTTTTAATGTCCGTATTGAAGATCTGTATACCTTCTTTGGAAAAATATAGATTCATGTGTTTTGCCCATTTATAAATTGTTTTGTTGTTGTTGGTTAGTTGTAGCCATCCTTCATATATTCTGGATATTAAACCCTTATATATAGGTTTTGCAGCTATTTTTCCCATTCTGTAGATTGTCTTTTCACTTTCTTGATAATTTCTTTGATGCATAAATATGTATTTTTAATGAATTCTATTTATGTTCACAAATTAACCTTGTGAATTTTACTTTAAATTATCTGTTCTAAACTAAACAAACACCACAGGGCAGATGATTGATTGTTTTATTTGCCTGTATAATTCCCTCACTGTTACAGTCCTGGCTTAAAGTGGTCATGACTGCCCTTAAGAATATTGCATAACAGCCAGACTAGAAAAACAAAGGATAACATAAATATGTGAGTAACAAAAAACATAATACTTGATTACCTAAAATGTCTCCTTAAAAATATGCATTACAACTGTTTTTTTTTCCTTAACAGTACATTTTTAAGAGTAAATATAATAAAGAAGGCATGGTGTGTTTCTTGGAATTAGTCTATGTTGTTTACAATATTTAATCTGTTGGGGTACAAATGTTCATAGTATTCTCTTATAGCCTATCTTATTTCTGTAAGGTTGGTAGTAATATCATCACTTTCATTACTAATTTTAGTTTAATTAATCTATTGGTTTTTCAATTCTGTTGATCTTTACCAAGAACCAAATTTTAGTTGCATTGATTCTATTGTTTTTATATTCTTTAATTCACATCTGCTCTAATTTTCATTTCCTTCCTTCAACCAGCTTTGAGATAGGTTTGTGATTTCCTTAAGATGATTTGGAAATTTTTCCCTGCCTCAAAACTGAGAGCTTGTAAGTTGATAAATTCCCATTGTTAAAAACTGACCCATTTCACCATGTCTGCCTTTTGGCACCCTATTAAACTAAAACACTGTTGCTTTAATATTTTGGCTATTATGAATATTGCTGCTTTGAGCACTGCTGTATAACTCTCTGTTCAGGTTCCTATAATTCCATTCTTTTTGGAATATACCTAGAAGTAGAACACTAGGTCATATGGTAGTTCTTCTTTATAGAAATGTCTTCTTAAGTCAACCGTGAAACCATATGTTCCTAAGCTTTACTTTGTTGGGAGGTTTTTTACTACTGATTCAATCTTTACTTCCTCTTGGTCTTTTGAAATTTTCTATTTCTTCTTCAATCAGTTAAGGCAATTAGTATGTTTCTGGGAATTTGTCCATTTTTTAAAGTTTTCTAGATGTTAACACAGAGTTGTTAACATCCGCTTATCATTCTTTTTACTTCTGTAAGGTCAGCAGTAATATTACCACTTTCATTAATGATTTTTGTTATTTGGATCCTCTCTCTTTTTTCTTTGTGATTCTAATATATGTCAATTTTATTGGTATTTTAAAAGAAGTAAATTTTTATTTCATTGATTCTCTGTATTATTTTTCTATCCTTGATTTCAGTTACCTCCTCTTTAATCTTTATCATTTCCTTCCTTCTACTTCCTTTGGGTTTACTTTGCTCATGTTTTTCTATTTCCTTTAGGTCTCAAGCTTGGTTATTGTTTGGAGATCTTTAATCTTTTAAAACATAAGCATTTAGAGCTTTATGTTTCCCTCAGAGCAATGTCTTTGTTGCATTCCATATCTTTGTTTTTTATGTGTTCATTTTCATTCACCTCAAAATACTTCCCTTTTTGCTTGTGTATTCTTCTTTGACAAGTTGGTTCTTTAAGAATGTGTATTGTTTAATGTCCACATATTTGTGATTTTCCAGTTTACCTATTAATGTTTTTTTAAATATCTTTTTTTGAAGTATATCATTCATATATGAACATATATAAACAATAACTGATTAGTAAAAGTTGTTAACACCAAAACAAGCATGCATAACATTATACAGGGACCCCATACATCACCCTTCCACTAACACCTCACATTGTTGTGAAGCATTTGTTATAAATTATGCAAAAACATCATGAAAATATTACAACTAACTATAGTCCATAACTTACATTTGGTGTATTTTTCCCCCAACCCACCCTGTTATTTTTTTTAATATACTTTTTATTACAAAGTTTGTGAACTTACAAAACAATCATTCACATGTATAGAATTCTCAGACAACACCTCTTCACCAACAAACCACATTCTGGTTGAATATTTGTTACAGATTATGAGATAATATCAGATTACCACCAACCATGGTCCATAATGTACATGTGGCACAGTTTTTTCCATATCTTCTCATTATCAACTCAGTACATCTTTGGCATTATGCATGACTATTACAGTATTGCTGTTAACTGCAGCCCATAGGTCACATCAACTGTATTTTTCCCATGCTTCTTCACATTCCCACCACCCTGCAATAGTGACATATATCCATTCTAGAAGGACACTCTTGCATCTGTACCATCAACCACAATTCTCATCCACTTCTGAGTTCACTGTGTTATTCAGTCCCTACATTATTCTCTAGCTTTCTTTCAATTGAATTTACATCCCTAGACTACCTTTTTCAGCCACAATCTCATTGATATACCAGCTACTACTCACTGTAATATGGTACCGTCAACTCTATCCACTTCCACACTTTTACAGTCAAGTTAATGAAAACTTCTATATATATTAAGCATCAGTAGTTCTTCTCAGCCATCCTCCTAGCTCCTAATGTCCTATACTCCAGGTTTTAACTCCATGCATTTATTTTTGGTATTTAGTTCATATTAATGAGACCATGCAATATTTGTCCTTCTCTGTCTGGCTTACTTCACTTAGCATAGTGATTTCAAGATTCATCCATGTTATCATATGTGTGCCAATTTCATTTCTTCTTACTGCATCATATGTGTATACCACATTTTGTTTATGTATTCTTTGGTTGATGGACACTTGGGTCATTTCCATCTTTTGGCAATTGTGAATAATACCATTATGAAGGTTGGTGTGCAGATATCTGTTCATGTCACATTTTTTAGTTCTTCTGGATATATTCCTAGTATAGGAATTGCTGGATCATATGGTAGTTCTATATTTAGCTTCCTAAGGAACTGCCAAATTATCTTCAACAGATGCTTCATAATTTTACAATCCCACCAACAGTAAAAGAGTGTTCCTATTTTTCCACATTGTCTTCAGCACTTATTGTTTTCTGCTTTTTTAAATATAATGGTCATTCTATACAGTGTGAGATGATATCTCTTTTTCATTTTGATTTGCATTTCCCTAATAGCTACTAATATAGAACATTTTAAACATCTCATTGAATTTATTAGAGAGATTTGTTTGAACATCAATGATTAGTTTCCTCAACTCCGTTATGTCATCTGGGCCATATATTCCTGTTTCTTGCTATGGATTGTAACTTTTTGTTGGTATTTTGGAATCTGGCTTACCAGATGTATTTATTCTCGGTTCAGTTTTTCTCTTTAGAGCTTTCTTGCCTATTCTCACTTGCCTGTGTAGTAGGAGCTTAAGTTTTAGGTGGTGCTGTAATCTGTGGAGGCTGAAGTTGACCACATTGCCCCAGGAATTAATGAAGCTTATCCCACCCTTCTCCTCTGCCAGGGGTATGGACAGAGCCACAGCTAGGTGTATTACTCCAAGTTGTGCAGGACAAGACTGTCTGTAGTTACCTGGAGAGACAGAAGAAGCTTCCCTATCTGGGACAGAGATGGAGCTGCAGGTGTGGGCATCAATCTATGCTGTGCATGTACAAAATGATGGCAGTTGCCCTTGTAGCCTGATGTAGCACTGCATCATTCTCACTGCCAGGGATGGGGATGGACCCTCTTGAGTGCCCAATAATCTAATCCATGTGAACTGAATATGCTTGCATTTGCCAAGAGAGGCTGAGGGAGTACTGTCCCTTCTGCCCTTTAGGGGGTGGGGAGAGTACCACTGATGCCCAACAATTCAATCTGTGCAGGCTGAAAGTTCCTTTCCACTGCCTGGAAAGGCTGAGGAAACACCAGCCCCTTCCCATCCTATTGGGTGGTGGGAGTGGATCTACTGGCAACCAGTAGTTCAGTTCCTGTAGGCCAAATATACCTGCTGTTACCCAGAGTGGCTGTGAAGACAGCAAACCCCTCCTATCCTACTCAGAGGTTGGGGTGGATCCACAGGTGTCCAAAAGTCCAGTCCATTCAGGCTGAAAGCACCTGCCATTGTGCAGAGAGGCTGAGGAAACACCCAACAGTTCAGTCCATGCAGGTCAAAAGTGCCTGCTATTGCCCAGAAAGGCTGAGGAATCCCAATTCTCCTCCTGTCCTACTTGGGGGCAGGGATGAAACTACAGGTATCTGATTATTCAGTCTGTGTGGGCCAAACACCTGCAGCTACTCAGAGATCCTAGGGAAACACAACCCATCTTTTGTCCTATAGGGGTTTGGAGCCTCAGTGCCCAACAGTTGAGTTTGTGCAGGCTAAATACACCTGCAGTCACCCTGAGAGGCTGAGGAAACACAAGCCCCGTCCTTATTCTATGGGGAGGGGCTCGAGGTGGAGATGAAATCGAAGGCACTCAACAAACCAATTCATGTGGGCTGAAAGCACCTGCACTTGCCCAGAAAGGCTTTGGAAACACAACTCCTCTCCTATCCTTTTGTAGTGCAGGGATGGAGCTCCATGTGTCAAACTATTCAGTCTATGCCAGCCAAAAGCACCTGCAGTTACCCAGAGAGCCTGGAGTAGGTCCCCACCCCAACTCCCTCCCTGCAAGAGGTGGAATTGGAGTCTAAGCTAGGGTCACAATCTGATCTTGGTGGAAAGAAGGCAGTCACTAACTTCACTGTGCTTTTTAATCAGCCCTACTTTCCCAAATGCTGGGGGTGGAATAAAAATGGAGGCACCAGCTTCTTTCAAATTTGGACAGTTTCAAACTTTAGCTATTCTTAGGATTATACTTTAGCTGGCTGAGTTTACTAAACAGAAGCTGAAGTTGGTTGCCAACTATCTCTTCCTTCCCCATTTATAGGATATGAAACTTCTGATTCCAGCCACAGAATAGCTCCTGAGGTGGCTTGCACTACCAGAGTAGGAGGGCACCAGCATCTGCATTGTGGCCTGCTGTTTCCCAGAGAGGCTGGTGAAGGTCCCACCAGCTTCCTCTCTGCTGGAGTGGGGCTGGGGTTTAGGCTAGAGCTGCAATCTGGAATCTCGGTGGAAACAAACCAGTCCCTACCAGCACTGTCAGCCTCATTTCCCCTTATGGTGGGGGTGGAGTGAAAATGGCAGCTACTGGCCTCTTTACACCTTGGACATGTTCCAACTTTAGCTGTTCTTAGGTTTGTACTTTAGCCAGCTGAATTTACTAATCAGTAGCTGAAGTCAATGCCCAACCATCTCTTCCACCCCTGTTTTTGGGAAACGGCACTTCCAACTCCAGCCATGGAATAGCTCCAAAGGTAGCTGTGACATTGGCACCAACCTCCATGGTGTGGAGACTTCTACACATGGATCTTTTCTGCAGATGGACAGTCCTCTCCTTCCATAGTTTCAAGAATGTTGTAGGATAATCTTCTGGACTCCTGCTATCCCAAATAGGTCCTTTAGGTAGCTCTGCATGATTACTATTCACCCTGTAGGATGAGCTGATGAGCTGACTCTTGGAGCTACTTACTCTGCCATTTTACCCCTCCCCACCCTTTTATTGGTTTTTATTTGGATAAGAAACTTAGTATGATTTCAGTCCTTTTCAATTTATTGTGACTTCCTTTCTGATAAAGCATATTTTCTATCTTGGAGAATGATCCTTGTGTATTTGAGAAGAATGTATATTCTATTGTTTTCAAACATATTTTGCATTACATTTTTCTTTTTATATACATATGTTATATATATCTATATATGTCTATTAGGGCTTGTTGTTATATACTGTTGTTTGGGCCCTCTATTACCATATTGGTCTTTGCTCTGGATGTTCATTACTGAAAGTGATATATTGAAGTCTATACTCAATAGTATAGAATCTATTACTCCCATCAAATTTGTGAATACTTGCTTAAATGTTTTGGGGCTCTGGGGTTTTGTGCATATATTTTTATAATTGACCTTCTTCCTTGTTTTTTCTAGAAGTATTTGAATTAGTCTGCTTTGTCTAATGATAATTTAGTGACCCTTGCTCTGTTTTCATTTCTATATTCATGGAGTATTTTCTTTTAATTTTTTTAAATTTATATTTAATGGTGTAGTTTTTGCATCATTTCATTTTTAAGCCTATTGTTGTCTTTGAATTAAAGGTGAGCTTCTTGTAAACAGTATATAGTTGGGTTATGCTTTTTAATCTATTCTGCCTTTTGCCTGGGGAATTTAAACTATTTACTTTAAAAGTAACTGCAGATAATAATAGATTTCTATCATTTTTCTATTTGGGTTTTGTAAGTCTCATACTTTTTTTGTTTCTCTGTTCCTTCATTACCACTTTTTAAAAATCCATTTTATCTTTTCTAGTGAATTATTTAGAATCCATTCTCCTTTACAATTTGCATATTTTTCTTATATTTTCCTTGTGGTTATCATGGGTTTAATTTAACATCCCAAATGATAAATCATTTTAGATTTGATACCAAGTTAATTTTAGTATCATACAATACTTTATGAACTTTATGAAGTTCTTTCACAAATTGCATCTTTATACCTTGTGGGTCCAAAACCACAGTTATCATTACTTAAATGCATTTGTCTTGTGTGTCCTGTATGTGGAATTACATACCAAAAATCAATACATTAGTATGGGAGTTTATAATTACCCAGGTGTTTACCTTTAATGGGGGTCTTTATTTCTTTATACCACTTTGATTATCTGTCTAGTGGTCTTTCCCTTCAGTTTGAACAATTCCCTTTAGCATTGTTTGTAGGGAGATCTAGTGAAGATGAACTTCCTCAGCTTTTGTTTATCTGGGAATGTCTTAGTCTCTCCCTGTGTTTTGAAAGAGAGTTTCTCTGGATATAAAATTCTTGCTTGTTAATTATTTTCTTTCAGCACTTTTATATTTCTTCCCACTGCTTTCTTGCCTCCATTGTTTAAGATTTTGTAAAGAGGCACTAAATCTTATTGGGGCTCCCTTTTACATGATGCATTGCTTCTCTCTTGTAACTTTCAATATTCTCTATTTTTCTATGACATATGACAGTTTGATTATAATGTGTTTGGGTATGGATCTCTTTGAATTTATCCTTTTTGATATTTGTTGGATTTCTTAAACTTGAATATTCAGATTTTTCATTAAATTTGCAATATTTTCTGCCATTATTTCTTTAAATATCCCACTAACCCTTCTTCTCTTTTTTCTCCTTATGGGATTCCCATAATGTGTATATTGGTATACTTGATGGTTTCCCAGAGGTTTCTTAGGCTTTGTTCACCTCTCTTCATTCATTTTTCTTTCTCTTTAGCCTGAATAATTTAAATTGTTTTCATTTCCAGTTCACTGATTCTTTCCACTGCAATTTCCAATCTGCTACTGAACCATTCTAGGGAATATTTAATTTCAATTATTGTGGTCTTCAGCTCTGTTTGGTTCCTTTTGATAATTTATATGTCTTTATTATGTTCTCATTTTGTTTATGCATCATTTCCCTGATATTCTTTCATTTTTTCCTTCATGTTTTTCTTTAGCTGTTTGAGCATATTTAAGATCATTTTAAAGTTTTGGTATGTCCAAAATCTGATTTTCTTCATTGATTGTTTCTGATGTTTTATTTTCTTCCTTTGGAATGGCCAATTCATTTTCTTTGTTTTGTAATTCTTTGAATATTGTACATTTTAATATTTTTGTGTATTAACTGTGGAATTAATTTTTCCTGAGCCCTTATGACACAGATTTCATTGAATGCTAGTATGTAACCAAAGGCAAAGAAAGCAATGCAAAGAACATATTTCAAAGTCATTGCATATTGTCTTTGTGATGGTTGGTGCTATTCTTCAGAATTTAGCCCTCCCCCCTGGAATTCCAGCCTGTGGCAAAATCATAGGGGCCTCTCCATTCTTTCTGAGCATACTTCTTATCTTGGGGCTGTGCTTCTTTGCTGTAGGAATATCCTATTTTCAGGGATCTGATTGTTCTTCTCAATTTTCCTTTCCTCTTTGTGTTTTAAACCCTGTAATCCTAAACCTGAGGCCACTCTGATTTAATTGATTCTTGTGCTGATTAAGCCCTCTGGAAGCTGCTTCTCTGCCCAGGGCAAGTTCTGGGTGGCAAGCAGGGAAGGATGTTCAGGTTCAGTCTTTCAGGCTGCCACTTGATAATCACAGTCATATATGCACCCCAGAAAGCATGTGTTACTGTATTCCCTCCGGAATGTGCAGGAAACCTGGGCTAAGAGTGCAGACTGATTTCATACTATTCTGGAAAGTGGTTGGGAAAGAGCCAGACAGGGTTTTGGGAACTTTTCTTACCATGTTAAAGTTTTGTTTTCTAGATTCAATGCTTCTCCAGCTACTACTCTATTCTGGTGTTCTGAAGAAGATGACTGACAGATTTTGCTAGATGTTCAAAGATTCTGTTGGAGTATCTCATATTGCCATCTTGGTCAATTGGCTAGTTTCTCTGTTTTTATCATTGGCATTGCCATTGTTGAATTATTACATCACAAAATGGTTTCCATTTTCCTCTTGGAGATTAAAAATTTGGGGTATTTAGAGTAAACATATTATGGATATTCATGTACAAGACTTATTATAAACATGTGCTTTCATTTCTCCTTTGTAAATACCTAGGTATTAATAGTATTAAAGCTTGATCAAATGATATGTATGTGTGAAGTTCTGTTTTTTTAAATATTTTTTTTATTTTTTAAAAGATACTTAGATTACATAAATGTTACACAAAAATTATAGGGATTCCCATTTGCCCCACCTCCCACACCTCCCACAACCTCCCATGTAAATGTCTTTCATTAGTGTGGCATATCACCTGCAATACATATAAACATCTTGGGACTTTGCCATTAAGCATGGACCATAGTTCACATTCTAGATCACACTCTCTCCTACACAGTTCTGCATGTTATATGATGATGTAAAATGGCCTATATCTGTCATTGCAATGTCACTCAGGATAATTCCCAAGTCCTGAAAAAGCCCCTGTACTACAATTGCTTTTCCCTCTCCCTGACCCCAAAGCATCCAGTGACAACTGGCTCCCATTAATGTAATTTCTTCCATTACTTGAACCACAATATGTCTATAACAGAATACCAGTAAGTCCACTCTAATCCATAGCTCTTCCCTTAATCCTAAGGAGTCTGGGATGGTGATGACCACTCTACCTCCAAGTAAGAGGGGGCTTATATCCCATGGATAAGATGGATGGGATTATCCTGCCTGCAGCTGCAGACTCTCTTCATCCCCTGGGATGGCCATTGTCCATCATCATTTCTCTGCCAGGTAACCTGGGTGAGTCCATTGAGCTGTAGAGTAAGAGTTGCAGCTTCACTGAGATTCCAGGAACAGCTGGCAAATGGACAGGCCAAAGATACCAGTCTCTGGAAGTACACCTACAAAGTCCAGCACCATATATAGGTTTAAATAGAAAGAACTGATGGACCTTGTTCAGGGAGGACATATTTTAGTCCAACTCTGTCACTCTTAGGAGCACAGATTCCAAAGTAGGGCCCACTGATAAGGTACCAAACTCTGGATCTATCCACTCTGATATAGGACCTGGGTGTCTCCAGAGCCCTCAGGAGCCCCTCTATTTGGGGGTGATATCCACATTGGAAGCCTATGAGGTCCTACTGAGATGTGCATATGTGTTACCTCTGGGATGACCTCCTGACTGAATTTGAAGTCTCTTAGCCATATGAACTCATTTGTCTTTACCTTTTCCCCCTTTTATTCAAGGTCTTTTCCAGACATATTACCAGTTGGCACTAGGTAGTAATCCCTTATTGCCAGGAAGGCTCATCCCCGGGAGTCATGTCCCACACTGGGAGGAAGGTAATGCATTCATATGCTGAGTTTGGCTTAGAGAGAGGCCACATTAGAGCAACAAGGAGGCTTTCAGGAGGCAACCCTTAGGTACCCTATAACAATAGGCTAAGTTTCAGTTTCAAGAGCAAAGATTTGTAAGGCTAGTCATCAATAACAAGCAACCATCAGTGGATCATCCTCCTTAGCCAGACACTGCCCTTGCACTTGGGAGACTGTTGTTGCTCCCTTGGAGAATGTGGCAGAGCTCTCCAAGCTGGGAATTCAGTATTCTCTCATTTATTGTGTGATTGCACACTCCTGTGACCATGCCCTGTGAGCATTTAAACAATTTTATATAACTTTTATGTATGTTCAGGTGAACTTCCTCCCATGAGCCCCCCATTCCTGACACCCCCTACCAATGATCCTCTCCTGCCCCAGTTGTAACCCTTCTGTTATCCAAAGCTTTTTAAAAGATGAAACCAATATAATAGCCAAATACAATTAATAGGAAAATGAAATAATAATTATAAGTTTAAATATAAGAAATAAAATACATGAAAACTTTAAAAAACTAAAAACAAAATTAAAGGATTGGGATATTCAGAAAATGGGAAAAAGAAATTAAAAAATTTAAAATATATATATTTTTTGACATTTTGCCTTTTATCACTGCAATATTGGGTGTACAGTCTGTACCATGGTACCTTCCTGCTCTCACTTACCAGTGTCTCACTATTTTTCACTTAATTTTCAAAGAAGTTTTAGGTCAGAGCAAAGTCACACACAGAATACAAGAGACTCTCATATACCCAACCTCCTTCCCTTTCCTCACCTCATATTAAAACCTTTTTGTATGTGGATGGTAGCATTGTTATAACTCTTATACAGATAGTGAAAATAGCTACTGAACATTGTCAATGCTTTACAGTACAGTTTACATTTTAGACTGTACAATTTTATACATATTGAAGATATTTACCGTGTCTTGTGTCCATCACTGTAAGGTAATGGAAAACATTTCCCCTGACTACTAAATAGCCCTTGTTTGATCTATTCTGTTTCTCCCTCCTCATCTCCCTGGGGCCCACAACAAAACCCTGAATTGATCCATTGGATGACAAGATTCATAGTTACATGCAAGAAAAGGTCTTGACACACTGGTTTGTCCTCCTCTATTAGGGACTGCCCTTGCTCATAAGAGACGCACACCTGTCTATTTCTGGATGAATTTGTCCCCCCAAAGATGGGAGTCCAACTCTTTCCCACTCATTGTGTGGGTCTCCACCCACTGATACAACACATTATGACAGGATGAACACTCACACACTCCCTAGAAGCCTGATCCAGATGTATCCTGTCCCAAATTACCACCAACCAACACCCTAAACCAGTGATACCCACAAATCCCAAGTGTTCACCTTGTACCTCTCCCATCTCTCCTCCCAATATCCTGCTTATTCTAACCCACCCTTCCCCATCTACCCACTTTCTTTTTTTTTTTTTTTCAATTTGACAAAGATTTATTAAATGCCTATTATTGGCCAGGTGCTGCATGAAGAGTGCTATGAGTAAAAATAAATATATTACATAGTTCTTGTCCTCAAAAAAAAAAAGCTCTTATTTTAGTAATAAAGAAGGTAAGCAATATTACAATACTATTTTAAATTGCAAACAGATCAGAAAATACAAAATATAGAAGCACGCAGCAAGAATTAATTAACTGAAGATGAGTTCTCTGGAATTTTAAATAAAAACTGAAATTGCAACAAGTGCAAAAAGACAGTAGTTCATCACTGCCAGGGAATTAGGTACAAGGGAAGAAAGAGTAAAAGAGAAAACTGAATACAGAGGCAAGAGCCAGATCATCATAAAATGCTTTTTATGCCAGGCCATAAATCTTGAATTTACCTTTTTGGCAGGTGATGGGCCAATAGTAAAGAACCAAGAAAAGAAATATAATCAGAGTAACATTTTAAAGAGATTATTCTGACAACAATATGGAGGAGAAATTAGGATTAGAGAGAATTTTAATATAATAGCAGTGTAATCCAGTTGTAGAAACTATAGCAACTAAAGCAGTGGGACTGTAAATGGAAATAGGTGAATTTCAAAAATCCACAGGGCTTCCAGTGGGGGGGTGACCTTTCAAAAATAGACAATAACTCTAGATTTTTACATTTCAGTAAAAGAAGGGAAAAGGAAGTACAAAAGGAAGAACAGGTTTTGAGAACTTATATTTAGTTTTGGACATATGGTAATCTTTTAATCACAGAAATATCAAATGAATATAGTACATCTCAAACTTGAGCAATGCATCATAAAAGAAAAAATATCTCAGAACGCACCTCCCTGTTGACTTTTAAATGATTACATAACACAGATAAACAGATATGCATGCATACATACATGAAAACAATACTAGGTATAAACCCCTTATGCTTATCGCTCTTACACCACTATATAAATATACAAATTAAATCTGAACTATAAAACCATGAACTTCTGTTGTACTTTAATATTAAAATACTGCTACTGACTGTTCCTACATCACAATGGTCCTGACTGCTTCTGTAGATCTTTTTTGCTTGCCTATACACTAAATGCCCTTTGATGACATTTCTTATTTGAACTATGGTGAAACCTTCATTACAATAATGCACCAGGATGCCAACTGGCCTTCCCTCAGCCATAAATGAATGCATCATTTCCCTATTAAGTCTGCTTATTCCAATAAACATGGACACCAAAATCACAAGACAATTCAGTCACAAATATGCTCATTCAACTTTTAAGATTAGGATTAAAGCATAATACTTAATATTTGCAAGACAACTTTCAGAACTCCTTGAATTAATCTACAAATCCCCTGGTGGAAGGTCCACAAGAAAGCTAAGTTGTAAAACATTTTCATTAAACCTCTATCATTTGCTACCCAAGAAAACAGACTTGGAAAATACATATGAATCAAATCCAATAGTAACTGAAAGACTGGGAAACAGTGTTCCCTCTCGCTTCTCACACCTGTTTTCAAGATGTGACTTTTATATTACAAACCTATAATAGACAGGTTTTCTCCTGGCAATTGTGTCCTTATTTTAATATTTAATAGTATTTTCACAAAAAGTATCATGACTCCCAGAACCATTGTAGTGTACTCCAGGAAATACTCTTCACACAGAATACATTATGAATTCCCCCTGGAAGTGTAG
Source organism: Cabassous unicinctus (assembly GCA_029593785.1). Lineage (NCBI taxonomy): Eukaryota > Metazoa > Chordata > Mammalia > Cingulata > Chlamyphoridae > Cabassous > Cabassous unicinctus. Next base: position 35,977 of record JAQZBX010015712.1, read on the forward strand.
GACAACACTTCTGCCCCCAGTGATTCTACCACCTGAACCAACCTAACAACCTGATATGCTGAAGAGCATTCCAGAAAAGAAAAGGAAAAGAACTGGGAACAAAATCTCCTGTATGTATGAAAACTTCAGGACACTGGCACAATTTAAGTAAAGGCTTCTACTGGAGTGCTGTAAAGTGGGATAGGTGTATGGATGAAATGAGAAAAATGTGAATGACATGAAAAGAAATCCACTCTCTCCCATTCTTTCTAATTCAAGAGAGCCAACTCTGACTCTCATCATGACCTTTTTTCATCCAGACTTCCAGCCCTCTACAATAAACCCCACAAATGACCCAATCTGCATAAAACACAGATTATCTCCTACATAAAAACTCTCTGAGCCCTAGAATAAAAATACTTCTTAGTCCAACTTCTAAAATCCTCCACATTTTGGCCCCAATCCAACTACCTTTTCTGACCTTATCTTCCACTACACTTCACAATACCCAGAGGTAAATCAATAATGCATCAAAGATACCCTGCATTTCTCAGCCTTTTCAGCTTTTCAGCTCTTCCTCTGCCTGCAATGCTCTTCCCCTTATTTACCTGTAAATGTTTTACCCAACATCCCTGAAGACCCAGGCCAAACCTCTGAGACCAAAAACCCTGTCACCAAAAATTTAAGTATTAGTTTTAGTTTGCTATTGCTGTAGCTTCAAATACACAATTTGTGATAAAAGTTTATCATCAAAATTAGCCAGGTAAAACAACACACATTTATTATCTCACAGTTTTCAGTGTGTCCAGATTCTGGGCATGGGTTAGTAGGGTACTCTGCTTAGGGTCTCACCAGGCTGAAATCAAAGTGTCAGCTGGGGCTGTGATGGCATCTGAGGCTTGGGGCACTCTTCCAAGCCCACTGGTTCTTGGCAGAACTCACTCCCTTGCAATTGTGTAGGACTGAGGCTGTTTTCTTGTTGGCTCAACTCCTAGAGGCTGCTCAACTCCACATGGCCTTCTCCATGACAGCTCATGTGGCTGTTTGCTTCTCCAAGGCCAGCAGGAGAATCTCTCCCACTTCAAATGTCTCTTCTTCTATCTGACCTCTAGATCTTGTTTTAAAGGGTTCATCTGATGAGGTCAGGTCTGCCCAAGATAACCTCCCTTTTGATAATTAAAAGTCAAATGACTGGGCACCTATATTACATCTGCAAAATCTCCTCACCATTGCCATATAAAATAACCTAATCATGGGAGTGATAGCCCATTATACTCACAGGTCCCAACCACACTCAAGGGGAGGTGATTATGTGGAT